>JAECUM010093827.1:0-34598 GCA_016617855.1 Megalonaias nervosa | reverse complement strand
GCTTGCGCTGCGCACCATTCTGCCGCCATCACCTAAGATGTGTGTGCATCATTATCTCAACGGATCAATGCACATTACGTGACGGAAGTTCGATCAATGCACATTTCGTGAAGGTTGTTCGATGCAGTCAGCGTTTAGATCGGAGGCTTTTCCTGCCGCGAGAAATATCTATCTACTCAAATGTCTTTTCAGATAACCTAGTTACATATTTTTATCTCAGTTTCTGCGTACTTACTTTGTAGGAAAATTATCATACCTGTTTTTTATTTGGATAATCATAGCAACTAGTTACCCATATTTTCCACGCAATTCGTCATAAACTGTAAGAAATTTAAATACTGTTAAAATAGTTGTATAACAATATAAGCTTTTAGTTAGCCCCGATCAAGTTTCAAAAAACCAAATTGAAAGAAACATGGTTCCCCGTGACTTGCTTTTGAAATAAAATAACTATGTCACTCTTGTATATTGTCCTTCTGTGTCGAAGAAGTTGAGACCTTTTTTGACAACAGTATGTAGTCACTTATAAGACGTGTCCAATTGGAAAATGCACAGACAAAGATCTGCCGTCGCATAATGAGGCGGCAGATCTGGGTCTGTGCAGTTTGTTTGGATTAATCAGTAGAACAAACAACATAGACCCTGATCTGCAGATCGGGATCTTTGTTGTTTGTAGTTTGAATCAACTTATAAACGATTATAGATGGTAGTGACATCTACAAATACCAGCTTCTGTGTTTATTCGATTCAAGGCCTTAGCCCTTAGGGCACATAGGTAATGAAATGAGAAGAAATATGAAAACACCTGATTTGTAACATTTTATGCTGTTAAAGATAGTATTTGGATACTTTTTTCTAGCAATGCAATATTCCTGACCTTTGATGTTGTATAGCACGCAGCTTCACAACTTTAGGTCATTACTGTACATTTGTATGGAATTACCGATGATGTCGAACATAGAATGGTCTATTGTTGGTTCTCAACACAGCCCCTTCATACCAGCATATCAATGTTTCCCAATCATATAACATTCGCGTACCCCTTTTAGGACATCGGTCTTATCGGCGTATTTTGGGTAAAATAAGTATGGTAACTGTGGCTTTATTTCCACATGCGAATCTTGTACACTTTCTGGGAAATCAGCCATAACGTGTATTCTGTTTGGATATAAAATAGTGTCATGTACGGTCTAATGATTGATCTATTATTTATTTTAATGCGATTTATATTTTTGTTGTTAATTCGTTAGTTAGTTGAAATTATTGATGAGAATGCAATAAAATTCTAACAGCAAAAGACTCGCACAATCATTTCTTATTTTTCATAGTGTGAAACTTTCATGTTAACAAATGTAAAACCTGTAGATTAAAAACTTCACAGAACACAACATTAACTGTCTAATTTAATTTAAACTTTTTAAATTTTTAAATAAGCAGAACACACAGTAACAGCTACGGTTCAAAACTATTTTCAAACGTTCGCGGGTTGAAATCTGGTACCAATGATAACGTTGCAACAAGAGGAGTGGGGAACAATATTGACTCCAGCCTGGTATAAAGACCAATATTTTTACATTTATTTAATCACAGGGAACTCTATTATGACCATTTTTTTTTAAAAAATGGCGACATTATTAAGTATTCTAATGTGCTGATTTAAATAACTCACAACAGTCTGCCCCTCAGCTTACAGAGCACAAATGTGCAAAATAAAATGTTGCCCCTCCAATTGTGTTCAGTAAATGTGACTGAACGAAAATTATTGCTCAACTTTTAGGTCAAATACCTTGTATACGGAGTTCAGAAAACTAGGACACATACCAGAGTTGTGGCAAATTAAAGTTTGTACTTTTGCAGCGATTTTTAGCCCTGTATTTCTATTAATATTGCAGCTATAGCAATTTTCAGGGAGCGCTTGTAGCTTTTATTTGCGAGATTCAAACAAGGAAACTATTGAAAATTTCCTTGCAAGACCTCTTCTAGCGTATTTTGATGAATCCAGATAGGTAATGTAAGTTTAGATGAGTACTTTTGTTAAAGTTTCAGAGAGAGAGAGAGAGAGAGAGAGAGAGAGAGAGAGAATGCCTGACACATTTGAAAGATCTTCCCAACCACACCTGCCACAAACCCTAATTTTGTAACTTCGAATTTGGTGCAAGACAATTAAAACACTGCAAATGGTAGTCGGATTAGACTCGCTGACAGAAAATGGCTTGTCGAAAACAAAAACAAACGCGAAATTGAAGAGCGATTTGGATTGGATCCAGTGGCTAGCGACTGCATCCAATGAAATTAACATCCTGGAAGAAAGGAAATACTTTATCGATACATTTCATCTAGATCATTCATATCAAAGCATGCACTGTGAAAACTAAATAAGAGTCTGACTTTGTATTGTCACGAGATGGTGTTTAATAGTAGATCCGGAGAAGGATGGAGTTGATTTTATACATTTATATTATTGTTCACTGTAACCTCCGCTTCAATAAGCTTTATCATGGATCTGTGGTAATTTCGGAAGTTTTACGTCCATAATCTTCAAGAGTGTGGGCCCGGCTAGTAGACTAAAGTTTGAGCTTGAGGAAATGCAAGGAGAGGTTCATCACAGATTCTATGATATCATATGTTGGCATCTTATTTCTGGGTCTGTCAGCAGCAATCAGCTCCGCTATAGTCTTGTGTGTAAATTTGTGTTGAAATTTGAACAGACCGCTACAGTATTGTCTTTCCTTTTGACATGTTTTGACCCGTCGTTCTAAACCAGTTCTTTACAGGAAAGAAATAAATGTACTTCAGTATCCAGCCAACATAAAGCTCTGTCTGAGCCAGACATGACCGTCTTGTCTGAGGTTATTTTAAAACATCATACAAAGTTCAAACCCCTTCATCGAAGGTGTCTATTTTCGCCGAAGGGTTTCTGCTATTTTTATTAATTAAACTGGACATTAACCTCTTCCGTTGTTGCAAAGAAAACGCCCTAATTCCTCCCTTATTTTTCAATTATTCTGATTCTTCAATTGGAAACCATTGCAACTGTATCCTTTGGGGCTATTTGTGTTGCTTACATAAGGAAGCTGCAATTACACTACCGTTTACTACCGTTAGCTTTAGTCCTTCTGTTCAGACGAGCATTTTTGACCTTTTCATATACTCCTTTATACTAATTCGTAGAAGTCAGTTCTGATCCACCTTTTATTTGACCTTTTCGGACATAACTATGAATAACTGATGCAGATTCTGCACACGCAATATTTCACCTGGTAAGTAGGTCACCTTAGCAAAGGTTAACACAGATACGTGCTGCCGTCGTGTCAGGTTTACAAAGTGTGCAAACGAATTAAATACCGTTGTGCTTGTCCTTTCTTCTGTGATCTCGATGTATTTTTTACTCTCACTGAATAATATTTGCTATTAGTTTGTATCAGACACTGGCAAGCGGGGCATTACGTCAAGTATTTAAAAAAAAAACAAAAAAAAAAAACAAAAACAACATTTGCTATTTAATATTTGAACTAAATGTTCTTTTGGGACGAGGTATACATCATCTATAATATATTAATTTTATAATGATTTTCTAAAATAAAGCTATAGTTACCTCATCTTGTCATTATGAAATGTATTAAGTTGGCCATGTCTGTCCCAGTTCTCGCTTTAGTGAATATTGCAAAATTAAACAGCACTGGAAATAACACACTGGTCACGTCAGAATAACACACATTGATACACGGACGTGAAAACATACAGAGAGAGAGAGAGAGAGAGAGAGAGAGAGAGAGAGAGAGAGAGAGAGAGAGAGAGATGGTACATTCTTATTGAACGGTTTCTTACTGATTATCCTCCTTTACTAGTTAACCTTACTTGAACGCATGTAAAGCTCGTTTTTATTGTCAAGTAATAGTGTTCAATGACAAGTCTATTGACCCGTCTTCGGCAGCTTTATTATTGTTGTAATAAACAAGCATTGTCAAACACTGAGGTCGTGGATGTTGATGTGGAGTCATATGTGAGGACATGCATTAGATGTCACACTCTTTGTAAAAGTCACAGATTAAAATTATTTTTGGTAAGATATAAGACCGATTATTCTAGAAATTTCTGCTAACTTTATTCCTTCAAGACTTTTTTTTTTATTTTATAGTAAAATCGGTATTTCCTAGGAAACGTTTCTTTGCAGTTCAACGGCCTGTCGATGCAAATTTCGCCGGACCTTGACCGTTTGGTTCTTGTTTATATCAAAAGGAAAGAACGTGTTTAAGTCTGTCAGTTAGCTGAAGTGTTTCTTTTTGTTAGATTCATTATACTGAACATTACACTCTTCCCTAGCGCACGAAAATCATTAATACGTGACTTCTATTCTAAACGTACATGTTTGATTAACGATCAGAAAATATTTCACTTTGGGGTTTGTTTTTTTTTTTTGTGAGAATTTGTTGAATTATTTAATCAGTAGAGTATTTGCCTATTTATTTATTTATTACCTTTTACTTCACGCAGCTCATGACCTTATATTTTCACTTGTCTTGCTCTCTCAGTCTTGCAGACCATTTAATTCACAAGGTACTGTACTTGTCGATTCCTAGACTTTGTTTCAATCATGTAACGTCTACGGCAGACGCACACAGAGTTCAATTTTAGTCACGGCCTATTTGTAAAAAGAGATTAAATTTGTGTATTATGTCTACTTTTACCGATATTACTGTGATAACCTTCGTTCGTTTATCCTTCTGTCCATTATTCTACCTCCTAAACCGCTGTGCACATCTTCATTACATTATGGTACTTTGTATGCTGAAGTGAAACCTATTGAGTGGATTTGCCGCCTCCGAACACTGAAGCCAAGGGCACAAATAAAAGGGAATCTAAAGTAGCGTCTCTACATAGATACATGCATATATGATTCGGGGGGGGGATTGGTTGGTGTGTTTGATTGGGGTTGTACATTCTTACAAGGTGTCCGTTTTATTGGGTTATCGTTATCTAGAGGGTGATCGCCCTCGGTATTGTTGCCCGGATCGAGTAAATATTAATATAAAGTGTGAACTTACAGGTGGAATAAATAGAGATCTGAGCAGATATATAAAACAGAATGACACGAGCCCCCGTACATGAAAGACAACAATTTAATCAATTACATAAACAACTGTGATAATGCATTACATTAGGAAGATACACTTCTTTTTGAAATAAATCATTCACCGAATTTCAAAACACAAATATACTTATATAAATAGCCGATCTGTTTTAAATGATATAATTGGTTCATCATAGAATCGAGTGAACAATCGAAGTCATTGCCTTGTACAACTTCATAACCTGCTTATTTCCGGTTCATTCCAAATTCACTGTGTGTTACGACCATGTAGTTTAATTACTTGTGTGTTAAAATTTGAATTCTTTTTATTTCATTTTTGTATCATTATATTTTATTATTATGATGATTATGTTCACGGGATCTGATATTTTTGAAAGAAACATCGTGTTTATTTAGAACGTAAATATGACTCTCGGCTTTCGTAAGTTTTTTTTTTTAGATTGCCGGGTTGAAAAACAACCGGCGTAAATGATTGGTTGTGGCCAAGGTCATTTTCTAAGCATATGTGATTACATCGTGTGCTGCTATTGTTAGATGATGAAATAACCACACGTTCTTCGTGCGCGTGCATGAAATAACGTCTTAGTTTGGTTTGAAAACACTTAGGTCCCTGTGAAATAGTCACCTTTTCACCTTTTCACCGTGTTTTCTAGGGAAATAAGTTATTTTTGTTAAAACTTACAAAGCTTGTTGTCTTCACTCTTTTCTTTTGTTACTTTTGAACGAGCCGATACGTAACAAAAAGAAAATTGGGGGCTTGTCCGGGATATTTGAATTTGGCTAAAATATTTCAGAAAATTGTTTCTTGAAATTTAAATTCCCCTAGTTTTCAAATCCCAAGTACTATTTTATATTTTGTTTGAACTCTTTAGTGAAAACAACAGGCTTTCATTCACAATGTCATCAAAAGTGGAAATATTTCTTTCTAATCCAACTCAAGAGCAGTTGGATAGTCTGAAAAAAGATGAGTTGCTTGAACTTGCCAGAAAGTACGATCTTTCTGAAGCAAAATCTTCCTTAACGAAACAAGAAATTAAAAGAATTTTCATTCCGTATTTGGTAGAGAAGAATGTTTTTGATAAAATTGTTTTGCTCAGTTAATCGATATCGGACTCTGACATAAAAGTAATGGAATTGAAAATGAAATACAAGATGGAATTGGAGTTAAGGAAGCTCGAGCTTCAGAAAGAGGAAAGAGAGAAAGATAAACAAATGCTTTATGAAAAAGAGGAGAAAGGGAAACAAATGCAGTTGCAATTACAAGAGAAGCAATTGCAATTGCAATTTGATAAAGAGGAGAAAAATAAGCAAATGGAGTTACAGAAAGAAAAAATGCAATTGGGGTTACAAAAAGAACAAATGCAATTAAAAGAGAGAGAGAGAGAGAGAGAGAGAGAGAGAGAGAGAGAGAGAGAGAGAGAGAGAGAGAGAGAGAGAGAGAGAGAGAGAGAGAGAGAGAGAGGTGCAAACACAAATTAAAATGAAAGAATTAGAGCTGGCAAGTGAAAAGAACGATTCCACTTCTTGTGCAAATTCAAAGTTTGACATTGTAGGAAATATCAAGTTAGTTCCCCCTTTTAGTGAAAAGGAAGTAGACAAATATTTTATTCATTTTGAAAAAGTTGCTGAAAATTTGAAATGTTCAAGGGAATATTGGACTCAGTTATTGCACTTTATGGCAAGGCCTGAGATGTCTATATATCTCTGTCAGTACATCAAAGTTCTGACTATGATTTGGTTAAGGAATGCATTTTGAAGGGTTATGAGTTAGTCCCTGAGGCTTATCGGCAAAAATTCAGAAACTATAAAAAAGAAACTAGACACACTTATGTTGAATTTGCTAGAGAAAAAGAACAGTTGTTCAAGAGATGGTGCTTAGCTGATAAGTATTCCTTAACTCATAAAGTTCCGGGGGTAAGCAAATCTTTCACTCAACAGTCTACTGGTAGAAACGTATTTCAGCTTAATACGACTCCTCCTAAAACTCAATCTGGTACAACTTCTAAAAATCAAGCTTTTGATACACTTGATTCAAAATCCTTGTCTATTCCTACGTGTACCTATTGCAAGAAAAAAGGACACGTCATTTCTGATTGCTTCAAATTGAAATACAGCCATCATAATTAAGATAGACCTATCCCAAATGCTCCTATTTCTAAGAGGTCAAAGTCACGGTCATGTATTGAAAACAATACATTTGTTGGGTCTCATAAACCCCAGTCTGATTTTATTATGGAGCATTATGAACCATTCATGTCGAAGGGTTCTATATCACTCTTGGGTGATGATGCCAATCCTATCCCTATTAAAATTTTAAGGGATACAGGAGCTTCTCAGAGTCTTTTAGTGTCAGGTATTTTGCCCTTTTATGAGAAGTCCTGTTCTAATGAGAGTGTTTTCATTCAGGGAGTAGAGTGCGACTTTGTTAATGTTCTTCTCCATTCTGTAAATTTGTCATCAGACTTAGTTTCAGGACCTGTGACAGTCGGTATAGTGTCTACTTTACCCGTTGAGGGCATTCATTTGTTGCTAGGCAAGGATCTTGCTGGAGACAAGGTTGTGGTTAATCCACTTGTAACTGACAAGCCTTCTTTGGATCAGAAAGTTGATCCTATTGAAGAAGAATACCCTGATTTATACCCAGCTTGTGCAGTTACCAGAGCTATGGCAAAGAAAGCTCTTGAGAACGATTTTGATAAGGAAAGTATTCCTTTAGCTGACACATGTATTGGTCAGGCTTTTGATGAGGTCACTTTCCCTTCTAATTTGGATCAATCAAAAGGTATTGATCACAGTGATCCTCTTTTAACTACTCATTCTCTTTTTTCTAATCAGGGTGAGAAACGACAATCACTTGTCGTCGAACAGGAAAAAGATCCTGAGATTTCCTGTTTGTTTCAGAGGGCCATTAGTGAAACTGAAGCTACTGAAGTACCTGTCTGTTACTTCCTTAAAAATGGAATTCTTATGAGAAAATGGAGACCTCCCGAGGTACCTGCTAGTGACGAATGATCAGTGAACTATCAGATTGTGGTTCCAAAATCTTACAGACAGGAAATACTTAGTTTGGCCCATGAAACTCCTCTGGCTGGTCATTTAGGGATAAATGAAACTTATCACAAGATCTTGACTCACTTCTATTGGCCGAAAATCAAAAGTGATGTTTGTAAGTTCTGTAGATCTTGTCATACTTGTCAAATGGTAGGAAAATCCAATCAGAAGATACCTAAGGCTCATCTACAACCTATTCCTGCATTTGACGAACCATTCAGTAGAATTATGGTAGATTGTGTTGGTCCCTTACCAAAGACCAAGTCAGGCAACTATTATTTGTTGACCATTATGTGTGCGTCAACAAGATTCCCAGAGGCAATTCCTTTGAGAAATATTAAAACTAAAAACATAGTAAAAGCTTTGATAAAGCTTTTTTTTACTCAATTTGGCCTTCCCAAATCTGTCCAATCGGATCATGGATCAAATTTCATCTCTGGAATTTTCCAGCAAGCCATGCACAAATTAGGCATTCAACAATTCAAATCTTCTGCCTATCATCCTGAGAGTCAAGGGGCTTTAGAACGATTTCATCAGACTATGAAAAACATGATTAGATCGTATTGTTTTGATACAGGTAAAGATGAGGATGAAGGCGTTTTTTGCTGTTAGAGAGTCCGTTCAGGAGTCTTTAGGATTCAGTCCCTTTGAACTGGTGTTCGGACATACTGTGCGTGGACCTTTGAAGTTATTGAAAGAGAAACTTTTTTCTAATGAAGATACAGAACTTAATCGTCTTGATTATGTCTCTGATTTCAAGTATAAATTGTCAAAGGCTTGTGAGGTCGCAAGAGCAAATTTGCACTCTACTCAATCAAAAATTAAATCAAGATACGATAAAAACTCAAGGGATAGGAGTTTTCAGCCTGGTGATAGAGTTCTAGCTCTCTTGCACATTCCACAAAATCCTCTTCAGGCAAAATGTTATGGTCCATACACGGTTGAAAAGAAAATAAGTGATTTAAAGTACATCATAAATACTCCTGGAAAGCGAAAACGAAAACAACTTTGCCACATCAATATGTTAAAGTAGTATGTTGAAAGATATAGTCAGGTAAATTATGCAATTAATTTAGTTGTACCTGTCCCACTCACTGAGGATTTGAGTGAATGAATTCAGTCGGATTCTACTGATCTTGGAACAACAAATCTTCGGAATTCGGAAATTATGGAAAATCTAGACCAGAAACTTTCTCATTTACAACAACAAGAAAATGGTGAACTTAAACAATTATTGTATGAATATGAGCACTTGTTTCCAGACGTACCTACAAGGACAAACAAAATTTTTCATGACGTTGAAATTGTAGATTCAAAACCCATGAAACAACACCCATACAGGATGAACCCTCTCAAACAGGAATACTTGAAAAAGGAGATTCAGTATTTACTGGAGAATGATTTTATAGAGCTCAGTAAGAGTAATTGGAGTTCACCGTGTATACTTGTTCCGAAAACGGATAAAACTTTCCGAATGTGTACTGATTATAGGAAGGTGAACAGTGTGACAAAAACCGATTCATTTCCATTACCAAGAATCGATGTCTGTATCGACAAAATTGGAAATGCCAAATACGTCACCAAATTCGACCTTCTGAAAGGATTTTGGCAAATTCCATTAACGGAAAAGGCAAAAGAAATATCGGCATTTGTGACTCCAGATGGACTCTACCAATATAAAGTAATGCCATTTGGGATGAAGGGTTCTCCAAGTATTTTTCAACGCCTTATGAATATGATTACCTCTGGTCTTGACAATTGTGATGCTTATATTGATGATGTCATCGTCTACAACGACACCTGGAAAGAACATCTAGCCACGATTCGGAAATTCTTTGACAGATTCACTGATGCAAATTTGACTATTAATTTATCTAAAAGTGAGTTTTGCCGTGCTTGTGTAACTTTTCTAGGACATGTTGTGGGACATGGTCAAGTTAAACCTATAGATGCTAAGGTCAAGGCTATCTTTGAGCTTTCTGGGCCTGTTAGTAAAAGCAGCTGATGCGATTTTTGGGTATGGCTGGATACTATCGCAAATTTTGTTCTAATTTCTCTAATATTGTTGAACCTCTGACAAATTTGTTGAGAAAGAAAAACAAGTTTCTTTGGACTGAAAAATGTCAAGAGGCTTTTGATAGGTTAGAGGCCATACTTAAAAGTGCACCAGTTCTAACAGCTCCAGATTTCAGTCAAGCATTTAAGCTACCTGTGGATGCAAGTGATGTTGGGGTTGGAGCAGTATTGATTCAAGATGATAGAAATGGTGTAGAACATCCAGTGTGCTATTTCTCTAAGAAATTAAATAAGCACCAAAGAAACTACTCAACAATCGAGAAGGAATGCTTGGCATTAATGCTGGCATTACAGCATTTTGAAGTTTACATCAGCTCAGCTCCTTCTCCGGTTGTTGTGTTTAGTGATCACATTCCCCCTACTTTCATCAACAGGATGAAAAATAAAAATCGAAGACTATTAAGGTGGAGTTTAATTTTGCAAGAATACAATCTTGGCATCAGGTACATCAAAGGAAAAGACAATTTAATTGCAGATGCACTTTCCCGTGTATAGAAATATTATTTTCATATACACCTTTGTATAGTTCATAAGAGTTCTTCTTATGTAATTTTTTTTACCTGGTGTATTGTTTACATCTGGTAAAAAAGAAAGCTTTATAACATATATCTTTCTTTTTTTCTTTATGGGGGAAAGTGTTACGACCATGTAGTTTAATTACTTGTGTGTTAAAATTTGAATTCTTTTTATTTCATTTTTATATCATTATATTTTATTATTATGATGATTATGTTCACGGGATCTGATATTTTTGAAAGAAACATCGTGTTTATTTAGAACGTAAATATGACTCTCGGCTTTCGTAAGTCTTTTTAAGATTGCCGGGTTGAAAAACAACCGGCGTAAATGATTGGTTGTGGCCAAGGTCATTTTCTAAGCATATGTGATTACATCGTGTACTGCGATTGTTAGATGATGAAATAACCACGCGTTCTTCGTGCGGGTTCATGAAATGACGGCTTAGTTTGGTTTGAAAACACTTAGGTCCCTGTGAAATAGTCAGAGTCGTTCTTATACCTTGAGAAGAAGGTATTATTTTTCTTGTGCTGGAAAGAGTTTATTTTTTTTCACATCTGTAGAGCTCGAGATGTGTCTTGTTATAGATGACAGCTTTATAGAAGTTCATCTACTTTTTAAATAATAATTTATTTTTCCCTGGAGAACTACACAAGTGGTTTAGGACAAAGACATTCATTGAAATTCATTCTAAATTGGAATAGTACAGTACAAATTGTGGTTCAACGTGAAATTCTGGACATTTGTGTAAAGACTTCATCTGACGTCATCGTCCTCCATCTTGGAACGTCATCAAGATTCGAACCTGGATTCAGTTAAAATTATTTAGTGAAAGGACATGTATTTTTTCAGTACTAGGATAAATGTTTGGATTTTCTTCATAAACCCTAAGTCCTATTTCATATTTTCACCTTTTCACCTTTTCACCGTGTTTTCTAGGGAAATAAGTTATTTTTGTTAAAGCTTACAAAGCTTGTTGTCTTCCCTCTTTTCTTTTGTTACGTTTGAACGAGCCGATACGTAACATGTGACTGTTCTCCAACTTCACTGTGACTGTTCTTCTTGGTCCTTTCAACTTTTCCCTTCTCCAAACTCTCTATTGCCTCACCTCTTTCGGCCCCCTAACTTTGTGTGGGTAGGTGGATATGTAAGTACGTGATATGTAGATATTTCGATAGGTCGGTACGTGGATACATCCCGTGGAGCTATTTCACCTTCCAAAATAAACAAAGAAGCAACCTAAATCTTCTGTCAGATATCCTACTGGGAATAGATCATTACTCCCCTCTCGTTATGTCAGATATCGTTCTATCGGAATTCAAACAGATACTAAAGCCTATCAGGTCAATCTAAACGTGGCAGACCATAAACAAACCTAGTGTCATAAGATTAATGTACTTCCTAACGGCTATTTCAACCTGACTCACATTATCATCACCCGAACATACCAGTCCCGTTCTCGTCTCTATTACACAGATGAATGAATGAAATTCATTACATGGATTAACTACGTTATTTCTAGCGAATACACACATTCAAGTCTCTAGCATATATGAAATATCACTTCATTGTTTAACAACGTTAATTTCAGTCAATACGCACTCAAGTCTTTATCATACGTGAAATCATCAAAGGTCGGTGAATTCAGACGGCATCTCGTAACTCATATCAACTAAGGTAAGGCATGAAATTCTTAGATACATATTTTCCTATAACAATCAAGACGACACATTCAAAAAATTCGTCAAACGTATATAAAGAATATCATTGTATGGATTCAGATAGATGAACTCACACAGTTGTATTGATATCAAGACAATTGATCTACGAATCTAAACAAACAAATTCATGCAAATATAAGCGAATAAATCAAACAAATCGTTATATTGATATCAACGAATTACATGAGACTGGTGCAAATACCTTGCTTTCAAGCAACGCTCGCTTCTACCGCCAAAATCGTGTCCGTCGACTTTCCAGACACCCGATCCCTTGGATAATTTTTTACGAGTGAATTTCTTCTAAATTCAAACTCGGAGTCTCCTACATTTGTTTTCTCTTGCAGAAAAGCGTTGACTGACTAAAATTTTGTGATGGGACATATTAAAACCAAGGAATTTTCGTGTGGAAACCACGCCCCTTTTTTTAGCGTAACCAATTTGGATTAAACATATCTCCCGCCTTTAATAACTAGGCGCCAAATTTGTAGTCTGCGTGACCTCTAAATTTCCAAATTTCCAATTTCGCCACGGTCCCCATAAATCTAATTAATCGTTCACCTGCCCAGATTAATGTGCTTTTCATAGATCGACAGAAATTTGCACCCTTACATACCCTAAAGTCGTTTGGAGCCACAAATTCAGGGAAAAAAAATCATCAAAAAGATCACTCACCGGAAAAGAAAGAAACAAGATTTGAAAAGAAATATTCTACATCTGATACCCACACGGTGGTGATCTTTTAAAAACACAGCTCACAGAAGAGGAGAAACAACTTCTCCCTTGAGGTCTCATTCTATGTAACAGCCCTTAAACAGAGGTTAGAGGAGAGTTTTTAAAACGCAGAAGAACTCGGTTTCGGACTAAGAATCAAGGCCTATTTTGCGAATTAACCTGACAGTGAGTCGACTGAAAATATTTGCTTTAGCATACATTGTTGGAAGAAAAAGTAGCTGGTTTTCACTTAAACCGTTAATGGCAAAGAAATAGGCCTTCACTCTATCAATCGAGAAAGGAATTTTGAGAGATTAATATAATATAATATAATATAATATAATATAATATAATATAATATAATATAATATAATATAATATAATAATATAAAAATATGATATAATATAATATAACATAATAAAATATAAAAAATTTTATTTATAGATGGTGACACAATAAACTACTCTCTAGTCTCACTTGAAGCCATCTAATAAACTAGGAAAAAAGTACATATAGTATACAGCAAAACAATGGCATCATGAAATATCAGTTTTTAGAAATATACAGGTAAAAAAATACACGGTCTCATATAACAGAAGTCAAACTCTAATTAGCCGTTGGTGGCATGTCTGTATTAGATTTGAAGTCTTGCTGGCGGTGTGTAGTTTTAATAGATAATGGTGAAGAGTCCCAAGCAATGGCGCCAGAGTACTTAAAACTTCTTTTAAATCATTATGTGAATGGTTTATGAATTTAAATGTCTCTTTGACTCTCAGATCGTAAATGATAATGTTTTTACAAATTTGAGAACAGAGTTTACCATTCCATGAACACATGGATATACAGCATGAGTGAGTTTGCATTCTTAGAAATAGTTGCATTGTAAATAAATGACTGGAATCGTTTAATGCAAGTGACCGTTCTGAAACGGTCCAATCATACCTTTGCTCTGTCATCCAGTGCAAGACGATACACTAAATAACATTGGCTTTTAATGCTGCTCTCCGTTGAATGCAAGTAACATTCTTCACCGGTTATTAGAATTTCTAATGTCTTTGTCTTTTATCTCTTATATCGTAGTACATTTATTTCGAAGGGTTTATCTTTTTAAAGATTCTTTGCAAGTCTTCCTTGGTACATTTTTAGAACTTTACTTTTAACTGGCACCATATAACAATTTGTGTGTGTGTGTGTCTGTGCGTCTGTGTCTGTGTCTGTGTCTGTGTGTGTGTGATTTGGATTTTTAACGTAGCTTTAACAATTTTTCAGTCATATCGCTACGATGTCTACAGTGTGGCAGTTTATAGTGATGTCTAGCACTGGGGCATCATGCCACAGACATGTAGCATGATGTCCCATCCAGTCACATTGTCCTGACACCAGGCCGACCAGTCCTAACACTAACCTTTTAATGCTGAGCGCCGAGCGAGGCAGCTGGCCACCGGAGCAAGTTTGGGGCGGGATGCCGTTAAGCATACATACATACATACATACATACATACATACATACATAGGCCTACATTCATACATACCTACTCAGAAATATATGAATGATTTTGTTAAGAACTTCAGTAGGATGCAATAATAAGCCAGTTAGCTCAGTTAATGTAATCATACCTCGAAAGAACTTACCAATTACTTCTGTGACCCCAATGGTATGATTCAAGGACCTGATGTGCTACATCAAGAAGGGCAGCATGGGATGACCCCAGTGGTATGATTCGTGGACCAGGAGTGGTACACGAAGAAAGGGCAGCATGGGATGACCCCACTGTTATGGTTGAAGGACCTGGAGTGGTACACTAAGAAAGGGCAGCATGGGATGACCCCAATGTTATAATCCAAGAACCTGGAGTGGTACACAAAGAAAGGGTAGCATGGGTCGACCCTAGTGTTGTGATCCAAGGACCTGGGGTAGTACACGATGAAAAGTCAGTATGGGATGACCCCAGTGTTATGAGTCAAGGACCTGGTGTGCTATATAAAGAAGGGTAGTATGGGATGATGTTACTTCTTATATTCCCAATATAATGTAAACTGGCTCATGGGTGACTGAAATATATAAGTTATGAAAGGTGTAAGAAAACATGTCATTTTTATCAGTTGTGGCCTTTTTCAGGCCATGATCTAGGGGCAGCTGTGATAAAGGCAAGACAGCGAATTATATCATCCTTTTGTATCGCAAATATGCAGTGAATTGAGGAAGTAATTACTGAATAACAAGTTGAAAATAATAACCATAGTTGCCCAGAGAGGCCCACTGACAATCCGAAAACTAGGTGATCCCAGCATTTTGGAGTTAAAGAAAAGAAAGACGTATTATCAAGACCCAGCTGGGATTCAAACGATCATACATGGACATGAATGATTCCGAAGCAGATTTGTAATCTGCTCAGGCAGTGAGAATGAAAAATCTTTTTGTTTCAGTCTATCTCTCTACTTTTCAAAGCACTGAGTACAAGGCCGTAGAGAGTGATCACGGGCACTGAGGTAAGAAACACCCGGGCCTCTCCTAGTTCTTGTTCGAAATTAAAACGTGTTCGGCCCGGACCCCCTTACGGCCCCGGGCTCCGGGGATATAACCCCGGTTGCTCCCCCCCCCTTGTCGGCCCTGACTGGGTAAAGCAATGTATTAAAGTAGTCCGTTTTAAGAATGATTGTGCACAATACGAATCGCAAAAACAACATTTGACTGTAGTTATGATTTTTAAGATAAATATGAAAGATTCTTTTGGGTTATGTCGACAGTATAATATTTAGAACGTACGACATTTGATACCTGTAACTAAAAAAAAACAATATGGCGATAACTCGGTTCTCTTCATGGGAAACTATACAAACTGCGCTTCAGAAAGCATACCAGTCTTATGTCTGATTCAGGCTCTCGCGCATGACATCAAGAACGAGTCACTTAACAAAAGAAATAAAAAAAACCCTAGTATCTCTATTCTTTTTTATTTTTTGTCTCTTTTCCTGTATCTGCCCATGGTACCCAGTTAGGATAATAAAATATTTAGCTTAGGGCAGTTCAAGATGACTATTTTATGAAGATGAGCTACTTATATGAGTCCACAAACAGCATTTCGCTTGTATTCCATGACTGACCAATGACTGACAGCACTTTCCGACTTTTATCATTGCGAAAATTTTGATTGATTCAGACTGATGTCGCAACCATTTCAGTGAGGTTTACCCATGATGGGCGTTAATAATGGGAAACGTTAGATTACCCAGTAGGGAAAACGATCATTATGTAGAAATGTTGCCATTCATAATAAACTAATTGATAATTTCATTTGAGATTAAGGACAAAATGATTGCTATACTCTAACCTTATTAAATATGATACAAGAAACAGCTATTAATATCAGTTCAAAAGTACACTTCCACCGCAAATACTTTTCTGACCAATCCGAAAATGACAAGATATCAAGGGATTTCCTTTCCAGCATTACTTCAAAAGAATCGTTCGATTCTGTTTTTTTTTTTTTTTTTTTTTTTTTTTTTACGTTATTTTATTGGAGTTTAAATGTCTGGATTTTACACATTCCCTTTGGTACTACAAGTCAGTGGTTTAGGAGATAAACTGATCAGTTGACAATAACTAAATATAAATACAGATGTGTATCCGATACAAACAAACTCTCTCTCTCTCTCTCTCTCTCTCTCTCTCTCTCTCTCTCTCTCTCTCTCACACACACACACACACACACACACACACACACGTGCTAGTTACCACCCAAACCCCGTACTAGGTGCCACCCAAAACCCGTACTTGTTGCCACCCAAAACCCATACTTGGTGTCACCCAAACAGAGTGAAGCAGATAAAGTAAATATGCTGTTTGAGAGTGGATCAGATATAAAAACCAATGCTGTAAACGCAAGACCGCTTAAATTCAACCTAACAACTATTACAGCAAACACTGTCCCCAATGGAAATATAATCAGAATAACACAAAACATTCCCAGCTCTACTACTGAGAAGCCGCTTAAATCCGGCTCACCAAAAGAGCAGCAGACCGCTGCCACAAGTGGAAATGCATGACGTAAGCCATGTAAAGAGAGGATTAAAGAATCTAATAGACTTCCAAAAGGATCTGAGGAACCTATGAAGCTTTTCAATAAGTTTGGAAGTCTAGTGAGTATGGACACGGGAGAGACCC
Source organism: Megalonaias nervosa (assembly GCA_016617855.1). Taxonomy (NCBI): domain Eukaryota; kingdom Metazoa; phylum Mollusca; class Bivalvia; order Unionida; family Unionidae; genus Megalonaias; species Megalonaias nervosa. The sequence continues at coordinate 17,265 of JAECUM010093827.1, read as the reverse complement.
TGATATCGCACCAGGAGTACCTTACTTGTATCACTTTCATAAGTATATCTGACACCGTAAAACAATGTAATTGCCGATCTTTAAATGCAAATATTGATGACATTAACCTTCTAAGTAAAGAATATGATCCACTATAGACTTGCCTAAAGAAGACATTTTTACGACAGAGTTAACCCTAAACTTACCAGCACATTCAACGGATTTTCAAGAAATACGGATAAGGCTGCTGAAAGAAGAGTTCCTTATCACAAATAACAAAACTCCTCACAGCCATATTAGTCTCAAGACTGTTGTAGACGTTCATGTATACCTACGCTCAGCACAAATCCCTCCAAGCACTCTATATCAATCAGTCTGATCTTGATAATCTTATTAAACAGTTAATAATTCCTTATGTTTTACCTGGCGATTTTTTTAAAAAAAAGTCCGCAATATACTTTGGGTCTGTGAGAAGATAAAATATTTGTTCATTTTTTTAAAAAATCATTGCTTTTTTTATTTTTCTGTATAGCTTCCTGCATTATGCCACAGGACCCAGACGCCTAGGGAAGCACAGACCATCTCATCACAGCATCCAGGCGCCAGAGAAGCACAGATCATCTTATCAAAGCATCTAGATGCCAGAGAATCACAGACCATCTTATCACAGGATCTATACGCCAGAAAAGCACAGACCATCTTATCACAAGATCCAAACGTCAGAGAAGCACACATCATCTTATCACAGAATCCAGACGCTAGAGAATTACAGACCATCTTATCACAGGATCCAGACGCCAAAGAAGACCATCTTATCACAGGATCCAGACACCAGAGAAGCACAGACCATCTTATCTCGGGATCCAGACGCCAGAGAAGCACAGATAATCTTATCACCGGATCCAGACGCCAGAGAAGACCATCTTATCACAAGATCCAGACGCCAGTGAAGCACAGACCATCTTATCACAGGATCCAATCATTTATTCAAGACGCTTTCCTAAAGAAAAAACATATAGTTCCCATCCTTTTCGAATTTGAAAAAGCTTATGACACTACATAAAAGTATACCCGTATGTCGATTACATGGTAATCATGATGACCCAGAACTCTATCTTGATTGTAATCTTGTTCCTGCTGTGGAGGAGACACAATTTGTAGGGTTTATTTTCGACCGTGAACTTACTTTTCGTTCCCACATTAGATACATCCGGAGACAAGTACATTCGATATGCAATCAGGACTTTTGGGACTTTGTCTGGGTGCAATTGGAACTTCCACTGCATAAAGCTTCATTGTTGAGGCAAACCAACCATAATTTTATTTCAGAACAACGAAACTGTCTGTTCAGTATACAACCAAACTATTTTCTAATCGATGTAAACCTGTATATGGAAGAGTGTTTTGACCCAAATTCCAAACAACATACGCTCAGAAATCAAACTTCATGTCACCTTTTGGCACATGAATTCGTCCTCACCTAGAAACAGCAAAACTCGATGTTGGAAATAGAACACAATTCCGTGTTCTAAAATGTAACTTTGGTTATCAAATTACATGATGATGTACCACCCGAGACAATCTTGAACTATTTGCTGGGATGCGGTTTAAACACAAAATTTTAACTATAGTTGCTACTTTTATTTTTTAATTTAATGACATATTTATGTTTTATATTTTATTACGAACATTATATTCATGTTCCTAAATTCTTGTGCAATTCAATTTTACATGTGTCAAACTTTACGTTCAATTGACACCATATAGCTACTGTTGTGCTCAGATTCCATAAAGCACTACCATATGCATACATCCCATATTAAAATCATTGCAAAACTGTAAATCTGAAATACCCATTAATGTTTCAGACATGTTAGAAAAATGACGGGCTCATACAGTCAAGGAAAAGTATTCTGTACCGTTGGCTACCTATTCATTTTTGTATAAAGAGCATCGAAAGGAGAAAAAAAAAGCTGCCTGCATTCGCGCGCTTCGAATGGAAGATTCCATATAGTGGCCTCACATATTGAATAAATCTGCGTGTTCGTCATAAATGATTTACATGCAATTATGCCGATTACCATGTATTCGTGACGCAAAGCTCGATCATGACGGTTGTCGTATTCCTACTATTGAAGAGACCAAATTGGTACTGATTATTTTCGACCGTTAACTAACTTCGGTATATAAGATAATTCAGGGACATTTGTTAAAAGCTCTGCATTTAATAAGAGTCGTGGCAAACAGATTGGCTAGCTAGCGGATCGTTAGTTCATACGCCGGTCAGACAGGTCATTAGGAAATTTTCAACTCTACGGTGGCCCGGTTGTGTATACAGACGGTTCGAAAAATGGCGGTGAGTGGTAAAAGTGCCATTATAATCAAACCAACACTCCACCCTCACCCCTACCCCCAAATTGCAAACATACACATATTATATTGTAGTGCATATAATGAAGCATGTGTAAATAACTGTTATAAATAATACGGTAGCTTTTCCCACGATTAATGTCATCTGACAATGGAATAATTCAAGCTGATCATGTGCTCGCGCGGTAGGTACTTTAGCACTCGAACTTGGATGACCTGCTTTCAGTGGCCAAGTGGAATGCAGCTGACATTTAGCACGCAGACTGAGCACACCTGTTGATAAAAATATTTGGTAACTTGCCATGGTATCGGCACCTGAGAATATAGAATGTTATTTGAAAGCAATGGAATTCCTGTTTTAAATAAAAGACGCATTGGAATGACGTAAATAATGAAAACATATACATGATCAAGCTGATGATTCTTCTACAAAATGAGTATCATTGTTCGTTGTTGTCGTTTCTGGTTGGTTGGGTTTTAACCGCACATCAGTGGCCGTATGCCGCCAAGGAAGTGCCAGACAAGTGCCTTTCCTGGGATGGCATGGGCGGGTGTCAAAATCGTGACTGTTCGATTAAGAATCAGACACTCTGTCAGCTGATTACCGTGATTCCCTTGTCACTGCCGTATTTGTTAATTCTGAAATCAAACAATTATTAAATACAAATAATTAATTTGATAGGATCGTTGAAGGTTGCAGAGACGTCTTTTACACTGTTTGTTGCTCCAGCACGCTCAGTAAGGTCCATTAAGATCAAAACGTCGATTGATTTCGATCTCATGAAGCTAACACTAGCTGTACAATTGAGATAAGAAGGTACATAATCATCTAAATAACATACAGTTTCTAAAACTAGTTTTAGAAAGCTAAAAGAACTTATAAGCTGAGATTTCCTTGGTAGCGAGGCCAGTGGCACTATACAGCGGAAGTATACTGTGTTGAAGTCCCGCTAAGATTAGATACGATGGATTCCAATATGATTTGCACCTCCTGCTGTTGCCTATGTTCTGTTTAATAGGGCGTAAAAATAAAAAAAAATGTTGTGACTGGTGAACGGATAATTGGTTCATATGTGACAAGTGATAGCTCTGTAGTCTTCAGTAATATAGGATTTTGTTTCGTATCAAATAATAATGATTAAACACAATTACAAAATATTAACAGAGCATCTTTAATAAAAGGAAATAAAAATGTTCACCAGAATTTTTTAAAAGTTCAACCGACTTTAACTGCAAATATCTATGAATCTGTGCAACCGACATAATGCAAATCAAATACCGCAAGACATTCAGCTAATAAGAAATTTTCTCTTGAAGACGTATCGATTTTTTGAGTACGTAATTTGTTCTTTACATAAAGTCTGCGGTTGTGATACGGAGTTCAGTTCAATAATCATATGTTCCTTTCCATTTCATTACTTTCTACAACTAACCACTATTGCTATCCAAGGGTAAAAATAAACAACCTCCCTATATTTGACGCAAGTGATTCTATCACTCCCATGTTGCCATTAATTCAAATTGGAGAGTATCGTGAGCTTTCATATTGAACATACTATGTATGAATGTCATTTGTGGCTAACAACTAAATGTGCTGAGTAGAAATATTTCTTAACACACTTCAGGAGGTAGTACCCTACTTCCCAGCCCTGTTGCGTCAAGGTCATTTAAGATACACCGAAGTGGGTAGTAATATATAATGTAGACAGATGTATCTCTACAATGATACCAAATAATCTGGACTTTCTACTCGCATTACAAAATGCAGCGGGAAAAGCGTATTTTAGACCAATTTTTTACACCAAAAATTCGCCCGTTGTCGGAATTGGATTTTGTGTCGGAATTTTAGACATTTTGGCTTCAGATATAAGACAGACCGATCTGAACTGCATACAGACAGACGAACCTATGCAAAAAGTATGATAAGTTGGTGATTTGGAGGAAAAAGTGGCCAGGACACGAAAATGATGGGTCCAATAAACAAAAAAAACAACAAAAATTCAACTTTTACCCTTCTGCACATGCGCGAGCTAAATAGGCAATAAAAAGCGATATTTCTAACAAAATTAGGAATCAGTCTAAACGAAAATCTCTTGGAAGCAGATGTATTTGGATTTATTCAGATGTAGCCCCCCAAAAAGGCGTTTCCTTCTCCAATTTTGGGCGAACATAACAAAAACCTCCAGAGGTTAATGAGTGAATGTGCTGAAGAAAGCAAGATGACATGTTTGATATCTAAAACCTTTTGCAGGCATTTCTGGCGATTTCATCAAATTTTATAATGACCCATAGCGCTAACGTGATTGTTGTCTCCTTTGTGATGTCAAGGAAACCAAATTTTTCAAGTTTTGTTTTGTACTTTAAACTAACTTGCCTTCAGCATGCTGGATACCACAGGGACAAATGCCATTTTGCCCGGATTTGATGCGAGGCGTGGGGAAAAAACAGATTGGAGAGCAGATTGGAGGCTTTTACTCCGTTTATTTAGGTCATTAGTAAGATCGAAATTTGATCGTGGCTCGATTGTGTACGCATCATCCAGTAAATCTTAATTCCAGATGCTTGATTTGATTTTACAGTCAAGGAATTAGATCTTTTTTTGGATGAATTCAGAATTTTCCGTTCAGAAAGCTTCTATGCGCAGGCAAATGAACTATCGCGTTATCTCAGGGGAATGAAATATTTTCTGAAGGTGAACCTTGACCAGACTGCATACCATGCCAGTGTCCACTCGTTGAATGTCGACTTCTACCTTTGGAGCAGTTTTTGTAAATGTGAACTCATTGAAGAAACTTTATGATGCTATCCCATCATCAAAGTTAATCTTGAATGTTTTGAGGGGATGAAATTTGTATCTATAATAGAAACATCACCATATGTATTAAGTATTTTTTATATTTTACCTTTATCTTCTATTTTACATGTCATTTACAGAATTTAACATCTTTTCACTGCAAATTTGATCGTAACTTAATATAGTGTATCAATAAACATGTTCACCATACTTGGCAAAATTCGTGGAATGAAAGCTCCAAATTTTAACAGCATCCAACCGACTATTGTAGAGTTTCTTCCTTCGTATAAGCCAAATCAGAGAGAAGACGTGGCACTGAGCCCATCGCGTATCGGACTCACACAACTTGACTCAGTTTGTACAAGAAATTTTAATGTTTTAAGGCTTTTACACGTGGTAACTTTAACATTTGTTTTATATACATTTGAAAAAATGTTAACAGTTTTTATTCGTTTTATATTATGTCTTGTTGTTACATGGGAAATGTTTATTTTCCTGGGAATTTTTTGTAAAGTTTTATATACATTTCTCGAACATCTACGTTAAGTTTGCACTATATAGTCACTATTGTGCTGATGGTGCGGTAAAGCACTACTACAAAGAAACAAAATCAAGTTCATGCTTATACCTATTTGGATTGTTTTATCTTCCAATAGTTTTGTTGCTGTTATTTTGGCAATTTTTATTGTTGTATTTGGAACATTTTTGTGCTGACCTGCCGTTAAACCTTACAACAACAATAACAATACAAACGGTAACAGTTGTTGTTGTTGTGGTCTTAATGCCATTTTTCAGCACATGATAGGCTATACATGGCGGCCGGTATTTATAGTGGAGGGAGACCCTGGAAAACCTGGGAAGCTACTGGGAAATTTTCTCACATACCAACGTTGGCCGAACCCGAAATTGTAGCAATCCCGAAGAGATGCTTGGAAGATAACCCATGGTTCACGGTCACCAGGAATATCTGCAGTACTGAGAGTTGACAGCACCATACTGCTCACTGTCAAATAAAAGATACTAGAAAGCTGGGCCGAACATGTCAACAACATCCTCAATCAACACTCATCCATCGGCGAGGAGCCAATTGATCGACTGTCCCAAATGGAAATCAACATGTCACTTACTGATCCTCATTCTCCAGAGCTGACTGAAACTGAGAAAGCAATTGACCAACTGTCAATGGCAAAACACCTGATGCAGATGCTATGTCATCAGAAGTCTACAAAAACGGAGGTTCGCACATGGCATAAACAGTCGTTCAGTCAATGTGGTCTCAAGGAAATATACTCTTGAAGTATAGTGAAGCCTCCACCGTCCATTTGTATAAGCAGAAAGGCAACATACCTTCCTGCAACAACTGTAGGGTCATCTCCTTGCTGGCAGTAGCTGACAAAATTCTCGTCAGAATTCTAAATACCATTGTGCATCACACAGATCAAGGGCTCCACCCTGAGAATCTGTGTGGCTTCAGTAACGGACAAGGGGCAACAGACATGGTATATGCACTTCATCTACTCCAGAAGAAATGACAGGAACAGAACTCCAACCTGTACACGACATTCATCGACCTGACAGAAGCCTTTGACATAGTCAGTAGTGGGGACTTCTAGAATCATGACACAGTTTGGTTGCACATATAAATTCATTTTGATAGTTTGGCAGTTCCTTGATATCATGCTCACTTTTGTCGTGTAAGACGGCAAGTCATCTGAACAATTCCTAGTCAACAGTGGAGTCATTCAAGGCTGTGTGTGTTGATCCCATCCCTCTTTAATATATTCTTCTCTGCCTTCTGTGACTATGACACTGTAATCGATATCAGATATAGGACTGATGTCAAGTTCTTCAGTCTGAGGAGATTACAGTCGAAGGCGAATTTACAGGAAACTACTGTTTGATCTCCTTTTTGCTGGCGACTGTTCCCTGAATACCAAATCTGTGTCTGATGTGCAAGCCAGTGTGGACCATTTATCTTCAGTTTGAGGTTATTACAGCCTCACAATCAATATATAAAAAGACAAGGCGATGTACCAACTTACACTGGGCAAGGCTCACATAGATTGCAAAACCCTCCTGGCAGTCGACACGCTCACCTGTCTCGGCAGCAAATTGTCAGATGGTACAGTCCATATCGATGGTGAAACCAACTCCAGAATCACTAAAACAACTGTGGCCTTTGGCAGACTACATGCAAATGTGTCGAAGCGCAAAGACATCAGTCTACAAACGGAACTGAAGGTCTACAAATCCATTGTGATGTCAACCCTGCTGTATGCATGCAAAACCTGGACGGTGAGTTGACGCTATGCCAAGAAATCGAACCATTTTGACATGCACTGCCTACAAAACTGATGGGAATAAGATGTCAGGACATGGTCCCAGACACTGAGGTTCTCACACGTGCAGGCCTTCAAGTATATACACTCTGCTGGTGAAATCACAGTTGCGATGGGCAGGCCACGTCACCAGGATATCAGATAAACGACTTGCAAAGGAGATCGTCGATGGCAAGCTGAAGGAAGGAAAGCGATCTCAGGGTGGTGGAAAAGCTTCAAAGATTCCATGAAGTCATCCTTGACAAATTTGAACATTGACCCTTAACCATGGGAAGATTTTGGACAAGATCGCTCCACCTCGCTCAGTCTCATCCATTCTGGATCTACAGATTTTGAACGGAGGAGAACTGAAGAGGCAGTACAGAAACGCGAGCAGCGTAAATCTCAGAACGGCAGCACGTCTTCCGTTGATCAAACGATCACAAGCGGCATCTCATGACCAACGTGACACAGACAGTTCAGAGCACAAGACGGCTTGATCAGCCACTCACATACTGATGGAAACCAAACCAGTTAGTGATAGCATGACCATATTCAAACTTGAAGGACGAACAGCAACAAATACATTGCAAAGAATGTCCTTCATCGATAACAAAGAAGCCGTGTGATAAATTTGTATTACGTTTTGTGTCCAGTACACTTTATGAAGAATCCAAAACTGTCATAAATTGAAAAAAAAAAATTCCAAGATTAAAATCTTTTTTCTCTCGTAAAGAGGGTGGAAAAAGAAAGATTGATATAGAAGTGTCTAAAATGACAATTATTTTTAAATGATAGATATTTATCCCCTCCCGAAAAGAACTATATCTAACAGGGTGATGAATGCTTTGACATTTTTGTCTCTTTGTTATAGAACATTTGAAGCTTAATAACCTTCTTTTCTTGGTAAAAAGCAGCTTCAACTATTTCACATATCTCACCAATATAACGGAATTGCTGATCAGAACAAGAATGCTATTTCAGCTCGACACTGTCGAATAACAGATATCACATTCTGTCAGAGTGGAATGCGAGTCTACGACCCTTTTATACAAATTTTGCTTCTGTGACATCTTTTATGCCTTACATCCACTTCCATCCCAACCTCCCACCTCCTCCGTTGCAATATGTTTTGTTAACGTATCTTATCAGGCCTTTCGCCACCATTTCTTCCATACAACCACTATTGTGCTGACGTGCCATTTAAAGCCTGTGCGTACATACCCTTCATGTGAGATTGATAGAACATTCAATTCGTGTAAAAATGGTTGCCATTTTCTGAATGTATAATTTTCATTCAGATCAAGCAATATCATCGCAATTCGTTGGGAAGGTTTCAACGGGTTCAATATTTGTTTTCACTCTTTAATCCTGTTGAAGGAGATTGTCTTACTCAACAGTGTATGAAAACATGTGAATCAATTCTACCAATTATGAAGGGATTAATATATATATATATATATATATATATACTTATATATATATATAACATATATATATATATATATATATATAACTCTCTTCTCTCTTTATATATATATATACTTATATATATATATATATATATATATATATATATATAGTTATTACAATTATCACACAATAACTTGTAATTTGATATAGTGTGCATAAACGAAAAACATGTAAACATGATTTTATATAAAATAACTTCAAACAAAATATCTATTTGACTTGTTACTGTAGAATATCTTACAGCAGCGGTAGTGTTAAGACGTGACACTAGTACGAGTGGATAAATAGTTATTTGCTATGTAGTTCTACGCAAATAATTGTATATAATTTTATCTACATTCAAGTTCTACTGTTAAATAGCAAAAACCGTCTTCAACATAATCCGAAGTACAATCGTATTACGTGCAATCAACGTCATCATGTGCTTTATCATTCCAAGTTAACATAAATGTCGTTCAAATTACAATTGCTTTTCACGTCCAACATTATTATGACAAAGGTAAAACAAACTATGAATGGTGGAATAAATTGCCCTTTTCATCAATGCAGAGTTTTATTTTTTACGTCCTTTGATGCATGTCAAGCTGGCGAATCAAGTTGGGAATATTTGTTTAACTTTCACATTCACTTTATGAAGCCATGGTTGTACTTAACTACACCTGCTTATTATGAATATAATTCATAAAACTTTACTCGTCATGAGCTACCTATCTTGAATCAATAGTTCCATGCATAATCAATGACCGCATTGTGAAACCTGCCTACGTTCATGCAACATTGTATGTCAATAATTGCTATCTAAAATCAATGAAAACGACCTACCAAAAAATCCCCATGAACGTAAACACCTGCACTTTATCTTCTTAAATTTGTTCCTCGTTATCTAATGGATTTCGAGATTAACGAAATCGATACAAGTTTTGAAGGGGGTCGGTGGACGATAAAATGATTTGTTATAACTTTTTAGAATGTCATTATTTTAACGCTTGTTTTTTAGACCTCAGTAAGAATCTGTAACTCGACAGCATGCATTCTCTGCCAAGAGATAAGGTAGAACTAGTTGCAATAGTATCAAGAGTTTGACAAGAAAGTATGAGGGGTGGGGTTGGTGTGGGTGGTTGAAAATGATTGAAATATTTTAAAAGTTCCTCAAGGTAGACCCCTGAGTAAATTTAGTCTAAAATTTGAACAACATGCCGATTTGTATTGATCTGCTCAAATCCGCTTTTCACAAAGGTTAATTCAACGAAAACTTTGTTTGCATTACAAATAAGGTATGCACTTCATTTTGTTTTATCAATTTCTGGTAAGATTTTATGAGCTTCAACCGATATTAATAGCTCAACCCATTGATAACCGTTCTCAAAGACGGGATTCGTTAGACATTATTTAATTAGCAGATCCACGTGCACCAAGTGAGCCAAAACAGCATTTGAGTCAAATGCTAATATATTTAGTCGAGTTCTTTATCTAAGCCCTAAAGTCGAGAGCTTCATCTAAGCCCTTGAAGACCTATACGGAATGTTTATCTGGCTATGACCACTGATCATTCAACGCTTATTTAACTATTTACATAATGTTACGCAAAAACCCTGTTAATGATGAAAACAAACTTATGAAAAAATTGAATGCTCATATAAAGTCAATTACAAATGTACCCTTTGGCATGCTACCAAAGTATCTTCTAATCCATTCAACACCGCATATGATGTAATGTTTAGGTCCAAATTCCAAATTTTGTACTTTCAGAAACAGAACTTCTGTACACATATTGGAAATTGAATTCGTCCCCGCTTAGAAACAGCCAGAATCAATGTTGGAAATGTTGCAAAATGTTGTATTCCCAATTCACTAACCTGGTTATCAGAACCTTACTAACATATATTTTACATTTTCATATTCAAAAGATCCCGAACAGATTCTCTCCTTTCTCAAGTAAATTCAATCAAATCAGGGCCTTCTAACATAGCCATACGCCCCTTTATTAAGACGGTTTGAAAGATGCAGATGAAGCGCAAAACCCCATGGCGTCATCTAACGCTGGTTACCGGATAAAGCCTTAAAATTTACGGTAGAACTTACAACCATTCTCAAAATCTTTGAACTACATCTAAGCCCCTCAGAAGTAACTTTCGTCATCTTTTTTCATTCCATTTTATCGTCTACAATTAATCAAATTTTTTTTCTAGTGCTCCTGTTAGACACCGCTCCGGTGGCCTAGTGGTTAGAGCGTCCGCTTCGGATGCGGGAGGTCGTGGGTTCAAACCCCGGCCGAGTCATACCAAAGAGTTATCAAAATGGTACAAGCAGCTGCCTCGCTTGGCGCTCAGCATTAAGAGGTTAGTGTTAGGACTGGTCGGCCTGGTGTCAGGATAATGTGACTGGGTGGGACATCATGTTACGTAGGTATCTGTGGTATGATGCCCCAGTGCTAGATATCACTATAAACTGCCACACTGCAGACATCGTAGCGATATGACTGAAAAATTGTTAAAGCTACGTTAAAAATCCAAATCACACACACACACACACACACACACACACACACACACAGCTCCTGTTGGGTTTGCCCTAAGTATGTGCTTAATGGGCTTAATGGGTAATTCCTGCACTGGCACTCATATCTACCTCGTGGACACCCTGCCAGTGACCACTGACAGTGAAACACATTCTTTATCAAGTGTGTCGATATTCGCCCATTGATACAGAAGCATTGTGAGGTACGCTGCTTGAAAAACTTTACCAAGATGTACCACCCAAGAAAATCTTGGACTTTTTATGGGAATGTGGTTTATGCAACAAAATTTAAAAATGTTTAAAGGATTTTAAACATTTTGCCTTTATCTCTTATTCTGTATGCACGATACAGAATTTTTAAGATCTTGACGTTTTATATTTTGTTTTGTCGTAGCTTGTGTTTACATTTATTTGGAAGGATCTGTCTTCCACAATCTTTGTGCATTTCGTTTTAATTATTATTCTGGCTTTGCCTATGATTGGCACTACAAAGCCACGTTTGTGTTGATGTGCCGTAAAACACTACCCAATATTTGATTGGTCATCTCGATGGTAGAAATTATTACTGGTAAAACTGGTTAAAGATCTTGATTGGCAGAGTCACCAAATAAGAAATATGTACACTTAAGTGGCAATTATTCAGGAGAATAAAACATTGCATTTTAAATTATCATCACACAGAAGATTTGATAAAGGTATGATAACTCACATGGCCTAAATCTCACCAATATGTCTTAACTCTTAAGTTCACATGCAGGTTCGGATTTCCACAATAGACCCGATGCATCCTGGCTGTATGTCGTAAGAGACGAGTGAGTATAAACAACCAGTATGCCGTGGATTGCGTCCCGTATCTTTGGAGGAGAAGATCCTAATATTGGAGTAGAAGAGAGGTCGAAGATTGCAACACACTAAATTGTCCTCAACTTCAACTAGACGGGTGGTCAGAAAGGCCCAGTCTGATCAATTGGATAGTCACGCCAATCTTCAAGGGCTATGGTAAATAACCGGGTTTAACTGATATCCATGCTTTTAAAAGAGTGACCATTATCATCAAAGAAACAAGGTTGTTTGAGAAGGTTACAGAAAAATACCCCCTGAGGGTGGTAGCAGGAGCAAATTGAGTAACGTTTGTTATTTGTTAGAGTATATCACTCTTTTTAGCTTAAATATCAATCCCTTTGTAGGGCTTTGAGGCGGGTGAGGAACACAAATGACGAATATTTTCGCATTCCACAATGAAAAAAAAAAATTTAAACGGTGGTGTGAGATCTGGTCTCAGAAGAAATAACTCAACCAGTGTAGGAAATAATTCTGTATCAGGGAAACTGACCACTTTCACTCGTCACTAAGGTTAATGACGCGAATCAAAAGCTAACCAAGCTATCATCTTTTGTGATAGCTAACGCACTTTTTGATTTGGTTCGAGAGTCAAAGATCGTGAAAAAACTTCGCTCGGTTTTCCGTGAGGCTGTTATACCTGAAATCTTCGACATTGTAATGCATCACAGTTGAAAAGAATCAAAAATGATCGTAAGGCCAAGTTGATTCCGACAAGCACCTACATTCTAATGTTTGACTACGCCACCTTACCTTCATCAATTAAAGCCAGATCTTGAGGATCGCATTTGACCCTTTAATTCCTAATCAATGGCAGTGTTTCACCTGCCAGAATTATGGCTACCACAAAGATGGCTGTTAGAGGAAACCAGTCTACCCCCGATGCAGAAAAGAGGGATCACGATAGTTCGTCCTGTGCTGAGAAAGTCTCTTGTGCAAATAGCCAGGCGGACTATTGTGCATACTCTGAGACTGATCTAAGGGGAAACAAGAGAAGGAACTCTAGCACGTGAAACAAGAGAACACGCAAATTTCCCTGAGGCCAGGATATCTGTGGAATCCACAGCTCCACTTAAAAAGCCGGATAATGTGGAAAAGAAACCTCCCACAAATATTGTCTGTACTGAGACAGACATTATATAGACAGAAGGAGAGACGAAGTTCAAATTCTTGACTCCCCAAAAATACCCGCGATTGCAGCCACTCAGACGGAAGCAAATAAATCCAATCAGTGTGAAGGTGTAGCAAATAATACATCCTATCCCAGCAAAATCAAGCCCACGGAAAGAGCAACAGTTGGTATTAGTGGTCATGTGACTAGGAAGATACTCCACTACCATGAGATTTGTTAGATCCAACTCACCAAACAAAAAGAGAAGCAAACCTTCTAGAAGTCACGTACTTCCATGTTTATAAATATATTTGACACCATAATAAAGTGGATTTGCTGAGGATTTACTTTAGATATTAAAGAAATTAGTCTTCCACTTAAAGAACATGACCCAACAACTGTCTACCTTCAAGAGACGTTTAAAAAGAAAAACTACAGAGTTAGTTTATGATGATCTAAAACTGTATATCGACCATTGTCTTATTCCTGTTGTGGAACAAAACGATTTTAAGGGTTATTTTCGACCGTAAACTAACTTTTCTTCTACATATTAGATACGTCAGGGATCAAACTCTTGGAAATTTTGTGCGGATGCGGTTTATATAAAACATATTGATTATATCTTGTAAGGATGTTGCATGTGATATCTTTCTCTTTTGTTTTATATACATTTTACAGCTTTTAATAATATTTACATTTTATCTGTTGATGTTTATATTTATTTGAAAGGGTTTATCTTTCTGAGTTTTTGTGCTATACATGTTTACATTTTTCGAACATTTACTTTAGCTGGCACTACATACATACATACATACATACATACATACATACATACATACATACATACATAAGTTCTACTTGCGAACTGGAGGTCGGATGGATCACTGCAATGATGGTATGTTCTCGTCTTCGACTGCATGGAATAGACCGCAGCATGTTTTCATTTCATATCGGTTATGTCAATAATTTCAGATCTTTCATATGATCGTACTAATCTTCTTCTTATTATGTGTACAAGATGATTTCATGTTGTTGAATTGTTCACTTATTATGTGTAAAAGACTATTTCGTATTGTTGAATAGTTAACTTGAAGCCAGTCTGTTGTAGGAGCATTCAGGAATTACGGGCGGATGTCTCAATTCGTTAATATCCGTTGTTGAGCAATATCTAGTACTTGCGTGGGCTGTTGGTATACAATGCTTTTTCAAGTTTATATGGTGTCAGCATTTGATGGTCCGTGTCACACTTTACAGCTTGTCTCGAAATTGATCATGATATAGTAGGTCTATACTTTTTATTTGATAACGGGTCTTCGTCTCCTTTACTGATTCAGTCTCCTCTCGGTTTATCATTGCAACAATCACATCATAGTTTAAGTTGAAGTCCATTGTTTGTATCTATTAATTCTCATAGACTGGGGGAGGGGCGAGAAACAGGACGTATTTTCTAAAACTTTTAATAGCACGCTTTATAAGGAAGTTTTACAACAGAAATAATGTATTGCAGTCGTTTCGTAATTAATGTCAAATACATGCATGTCTTACGAAGTTACCTACGTGATTAAGCACAACAGTTATTATATATTTTAAATGCACTCTATCAAGAAGTGACTCTGCCTCGTTTTAAATCTGTCATTAACCGATGCTGTTCTCGTTTTAGATCTGCAGATTTTGGCTTAAGATAATGTTGTTGTGGGTTTAGCACCACTTTCAGCACACAATAGGCTATACATGGCGGCCAGTATAACTGGCGGAAGAAGAAACTGAGGAAAGCCCTGTAAGAACCACCGACCCACTGGCAAGCTTTCTCACATACACATATTGGCCAGGCCCGAGAATCGAACCCAGAGGTGAGATGGGAGTGATAGGTAAAGACGAGCGCTTTAGACCATTAAGGAATGCACGGAAATTCCAGAGGAATCTTGGTACGACTTAGATGATATTAACATCATGTTTCATTATTCTTGACAAAATAGTTCAACACATTAATTTTCATGTTACAAAATAGATGTATCTGTCAAAAAGTAATGGTAAATATTACAAATATAAATTTATTACATACCAATTTAACATTACAAGGCTGTTCTGGCCTGAGGGCGTCGACAAATTCGTATGCTGCATCAAACTCGTTCATTCCGCCCACTCGAAATAAAACACACATGTAGTTTTGACTATATATTTATGATCCTTTAATCACATGTTAGACAGAAGTCATATATGACAATATCATGGTTAAAGGAATATTGTGAAACATATTCGAGCGAAAGCCAACTTTCGGACAAATTTCGGATTTAATAAAAACTAAACGACATGTCATGTTTTAGTTTATTTATAAGCGTGTGTGAACATGTTAAGTATAATATAATTCATAGTTTTTCCTCAAATAATATCATGGTGTTATTTTCCTATATGTCAGACAAAAATCTTTTTCCAGCTATAGAAATACAGAAATTAAACAAAAAGTGTCAAGCCCCTGCCTCAGAACATTAAATCGTTGGTCCCCAATATAATTGCGATATGCCGTGGTACGTATCGCGGTACGTTCAGAAATACCGCGTTATACTGCGGTAAAAATTATTCGCTGTACCCAGCTCCAGTATCATGACATCTAATATCATTGACTTAAAGCAACACATATAACGAGTTTCTTGCATACTGAGTTTGTATCAGCTCTTAAAAGATTTTATATATAACTGTAATGGTGCAAAATGCTGTAGATATTTTCGTAGTACATTATGTCGTGGTCGGCGCGATACGTAACCATTAAGATTGAAGTATGGGCTAAGCTCGCCATAAATTGGTAGCTTGCGATGGGTAGTCTATACTCTGTTTGGGGCAGGAATGGATTTTAATTTGGACCCGCAAGAATAACGGTAACACAGATGTGTTAACTTAGGGTCAAGTGGATGAAATGACAAAGTAGAGACAAGCCAGAGACAAATCTTGGGTAATTTTAGTTCATTTGAAACATGTGTCATAAAATAATATCTTCCAGAATAGTTATTGATAAAGGCAGACTAGAAAAAGTATTCTGACTTCGCTGGATGTGTTAAAATTTTGACGGTTAGAGAAAGTTAATCCGGATTCGCTAAACTAAACGAGATGGCGTGTTTCCCAGATGAAATTCAAAGTTTTCAGGTTTTCCTCTTGTGAAATTCGGCAGTCCACGTTTTTCTGCAGAAAGGGAAGTCTGAGAGACTCCGAGGATATTAACAAGTAATTTTTCTCGTTAAAAAAACTGTCCAAGGAACGAGGTCTGGAAAATTTGAGGGACAAGGAAAGAGAGATTCAGCTTCATAGAAAAGGGAGCGAGTCTCGCAAAAGCACAAGGTATTGACTTAGTCAACTACAATATGCTCATTGATGTAAGCTTGTAAGTATTTGTAGAATTTATTTGTTTAAATTCATGCTTCAATTTTTACACACGGGTGCTCGTGTTGTTCTCTTCTATATCTTTGCTCAGATCTCTTTCACTCCAACCATTAATTTCATATTTTTTTATTGCTTGCTTGATCAGGGCAAGAACACCGTGGTCGATCATCTCCTAGATAACGATAACCAAAAAAAGGTAGGGGATCATATATTATCTCATGTATCATCTAATAACATGCGCCCTAACAATAGCTTTGCGTCTATGTTTTAAGGTGAAACCGAACTTTGAAATTAATAAAAGCCATTTAAAAGTAAAGTAATTGATTAAATATTCGCTGTTTCCGAATCATTCTCCATTATTGTTCATACCTCGAATGTTTAATATTATGGCAAATGAAGAGAGAGAGAGAGAGAGAGAGAGAGAGAGAGAGAGAGAGAGAGAGAGAGAGAGAGAGAGAGAGAGAGAGAGAGAGAGAGAGAGAGAGAGGGAG
>JAECUM010093826.1:0-18181 GCA_016617855.1 Megalonaias nervosa | reverse complement strand
GTCTCTCTCTCTCCTCTTTCTCAAATTGTAATTGTTTATCTTTCTCCCTCTCCTGTCTCACTTTCTCCTCTTTTTCTAATTGTAATTGTTTATCTTTCTCCCTCTGCTGTCTTTCTCTCTCTCCTTTTCTTCAAATTGCAATTCCAATTGCTTCTCTTCAAATTGCAACTGCATTTGTTCTTTCTCTTTCTGAAACTCGAGCTTCCTTAACTCTACTTCCATTTTGTATTTCATTATTAATTCCATTACTTTATTGTCAGTGTCTGTCATAGACTTACTGACTGATGCCAAAACACTTTTATAAAAAATATTTTTCCCCACCAAATATTGGATCAAAATATTTTTAATTTCTTGTTTCGATAAGGAAAATTTTGCTTCAGAAAGATCGTACTTTCTGGCAAGTTCAAGCAACTCGTCTTTTTTCAGACTATCCAACTGCTCCTGAGTTGGATTAGAAAGAAAAGTTTCCACTTTTGATGACATTGTGAATAAAAGCCAGTTGTTTTCACTAAAGATTTCAAACAAAATGTAAAATAGTACTTGGGATTTAGAACCTAGGGGATTTTAAATTTCAAAAAACAATTTTCTGAAATATTTAATCAAAATTCATATCTCCCAAGGACGAGCGACCCAATTTTCTCCTGTTACGTGTAGGCTCGTACAAATGTAACAGAAGAAAAGAGTGAAGTCAACAAGCTTTGTATATTTTAACAAAATAATTTATTTCCCTAGAAAACAATATAAAAATTGGTAAATAGGACTTACAGTTTGTGAATATAATCCAAACTATAATCCTAAGAATGAAAAATACAAGTCCTATCACTAAATAGTTCTATTAGAATCCAGGTTCGAATCTCGACGACATACAAATATGGAAGGCGATGACGTCAGATGTGGTCCATGTATGAATATCAACAATTCCTCAATTGAATGACAGTTTTTGTTTCCCAATAATTCCAGAATAAATTTCCATAAATATCTTTCAGAATTTTTTTTAATAAGAAAGTCAACTTGTTGAGTTCCTAGGAGAATAAATTATGAAATCCAAAAAACAGATGAAAAGAAACAATCTGGCAACAATAAAAAAACCACCTTGTTCCTTCAAGATGTTAAAACGATTCTGACAGAAAAATATTAAGAATGCGTATTTAAACCTCAAAAACATCATTTCAAGTCTCGCGAGATGGATCATGTGGTCTCTTACTACAAGACATCTATCACGTACACCAGTGTAGCCCCACTTAAGAACCAATAATAAAAAAACGTTGTTTACACATGGTGATCACGCAAGCAAAGTATGGCCCTGATACTGATCAATCATTTTAACTGCCTGTTTACGTTCTTCCCATCCCAAGACGAACTAGGTTAACTAAAAATAATTCTCATGTAACACGTTTTACGTCTTAGATAAACAATAGTTTACTAAAAGAAAATATCGAATTACGAAAAAAAGAATTTCGAATCCGATGAAAATATTCATTACAATAAAATATAATGAAACAAAAAAATAAAATAAAAAAATAATTTTAAAACTAACACACAAGCAATTTAATTACATATACGTAACAGTTTTTCCTCAAAAAATTCCCACCCCAAATGTGTGCTCGTATGTAGTAAAGCTGAGAAAGAGTTTATTTTAGGTCCGCGCTATTTTCTCCTTTGGATGGTTTGTGTGTGATACGTTTTATGCAAGGGGATGTTTTCCTTCACGTCTGTGCTTTAGGTTTATATTGTTGACGCATCAACACTCCAAAATGAGTCGTCTCAGAAACCTTTGGATCTACAGATGCACCTGCAATATGTCCGTCGCCTCCAGGAAGCAACTAATCTAGAGGAAGAATATTAAAGGAGGAAGAGAAAAACAAAAAGTCTATATCATCCCATCCGATCATGATGCTGACCTGCAAGGTCAAGACCGTGTTGATGACACCAACGCAGAGCCAGCCACTAGAACAGAGGTTTGCAGTCCCTCAAATTGAGAACTGGGAACTGAAGTTGGAGCAATAGCGCCAAGAGTGGGAACCACAGTGCCCTCAGCAGCAACATCCGCAAACTAATCGCATACGTTAGACAAGTAGAATGTTTAGAGTTTCTGAATCAAGGAATAGGGGCTCCGAAGTCACCGAGCCACCCTATACACTCCCCAGTTTCACCATCCTGTGGGAGAATGATTGGGATCGTTGCCATGTATGTGGTGCTAGGCTTGGGAGGTGCGGGCATTAACCAAATTCACTTGAGAAGAAAAGCGATGCTACTCAAAAAGTGCCTGTGTTTGTAAGCTTGTGTGTATTTGTGTGTGTATATGTTTTGTCTTTTTCTCAAACAAATAGGTTCTTTCCCATCTCCAATGTGTGTTTGTATGTTAGGATTTAGTGGTATATCTTGTTACGACCATGCAGTTTAATTACTTGTGTGTTAAAATTTGAATTCTTTTTATTTCATTTTTGTATCATTATATTTTATTATGATGATGATTATGTTCACGGGATCTGATATTTTTGAAAGAAACATCGTGTTTATTTAGAACGTAAATATGACTCTCGGCGTGTGTAAGCATTTTTTTAGATTGCCGACTGGATGAACAACCGGCGCAAATGATTGGTTGTGGCCAGGTTCATTTCCTAAGCATACTTGATTAAATCGTGTACTGCGATTGCTAGATGATGAAATAACCACGCGTTCTTCGTGCGTGTGCATGAAATGACGTTTTGGTTCGGTTTAAAAACACTTAGGTCCCTGTGAAATAGTCAGAGTCGTTCTTATACCTTGAGAAGAAGGTATTATTTTTCTTGTGCTGGAAAGAGTTTATTTTTCTTTACATCTGTAGAGCTCGAGATGTGTCTTGTTATAGATGACAGCTCTAGGAGTTCATCTACTTTTAAATAATAATTTATTTTTCCCTGGAGAACTACACGAGTGGTTTAGGACAAAGACATTCAGTGAAATTCATTCAAAATTGGAATAGTACAGTACAAATTGTAGTTCAACGTGAAATTCTGGACATTTGTGTAAAGACTTCATCTCACGTCATCGTCCTCCATCTTGGAACGTCATCAAGATTCGAACCTGGATTCAGTTAAAATTTAGTGATAGGACTTGTATTTTTTCAGTACTAGGATAAATGTTTGGATTTTCTTCACAAACCTTAAGTCCTATTTCATATTTTCACCTTTTCACCGTGTTTACTAGGGAAATAAATTATTTTTGTTAAAACTTACAAAACTTGTTGTCTTCACTCTTTTCTTTTGTTACTTTTGAACGAGCCGATACGTAACAATCTATAAGCACTTACTAGTCGTTGCTTGTGTGATAGTATGTGCGTGTGGATGGGTTTGTATATGATGGTTTAGGTGTATATCTATAAATACTTACTATACTTGCTTGCGTGATAGTGTGTGTGTTGGGGGGGGGGGGAGATTTTTATGTGAAGGTTTAGTCACGTATCTGTAAGTACTTATTATACTTGCTCGTGTGATACTGTGTGTTAGCCAAGATTCTTGTCTGGATGTATTTTGTCTTTGTCTTTCAAAAACGTTTTCCATTCTTATTGTTTGCAATAGTGTGCTTGTAAAAGTTGAAAGATAATTTGTTTTATGTCCGCACTACCATTTCTTTAGGATGCAAGGTGTGTGAAACCCCTGCAGTGTTCCTTCCTCTCGTTTTAGTACAGACTACCAAGGATGAGTAAGAGTGTAACTATTCCCGCTTAACGTATGTCCCATGGGACTTGATGGTCCCGAATCGGACTTAATTAAAAGCACACCTGGGGATGAGACTGGTTACATTTTCCCCTCGAATAATTAATTATTCTGACACTTGAGAAAAATCTCGACGCAAATGTACAGTGTGTGCAAGCGACATTAATACAACAAAGTAACGTAACGAAACCCCGCCACTGTCCTCCGATATTCAAACAGGACGCCTTAATCCCACCTCCTCTAATACATCGGAGATGGAGAAATCCAGATTTCATCGAGAGAAGGAAGACTACACTGAGGGGCTTCGAGAAGCCTATCGACGTATCTGTGACCAAGCGAACGCCATGGGAATCTCAAAGCTATACTTAAATAAAGAAAAAGCAATCCAATATATTGAAAATCACAAGGCCAGATGGAGGAAAGCTGCCAACAACATGATGCTTTTGCGAGAAAATACTTCGAATGCCCAATGCCACTCGCTTGGATAATTTGCAGAGGTCTACAAAAATGCCTCGAATTGGACGAAGAAACATCTGACCTAATTAGAACTGGGTTACCTCGCTGTAATTGAGATACTAAAAGAAGAGTAAACCAAGAACCGACCTAGGTGGACCTCGGTCCCACTGAAAAAGCTACTCAGATATTTGTACTGGTAGCGGCTGGACTATGCACAAACAGACCTTTTAAGGGCTAGGGATATTAACCTGTTGCCAGGTTTTCATTTTGGCTTGTAAATCTCTTTAGTAAGACCAATAGCACCAGATATGATCCTGTATCAACCGTTCTAAAAAGCGCACTATATTATCCCAAACATGACTGGACTAAATTCAACCGGTCACACAGACCGAAATTCATTGAAGTGTTGTCGGAAATTGAAAATACAATGTACACAAAATTCAAAATTATTTTATATAGGAAAGTTTATAACTACTTAGCCTGATTCTAAAAACAAATGTGAGTAACACAATATTGGTTGATAGGACAGCTCATTAGAACAACTGGGCTAAATTTGACAAATAAGTGCTGTTCTGACGTTTCAGGGATGTTTCGTCGACGATTGAAACATCCTGTCGGGCCCTCTTCCTCACCTACTCGCCGGGCATGCAAAAACTAGAGCGTGTACCGAAGGAAGGAAAGTAGTCATACTATTCACCGACAAATCTAATGAGAGGAAACTATGACTGAAAAGTTGCAAGACGCATCCTAGTGAATATCGAACAGCTACTCCAGCAAGTAGAGGCTCGATAGTATACCCATGCCAGAGTGAGAAAGGAAGCTGCCACACTCCAAAGAGCGAAGAGCCTTTTCTACGAGGAAAGGGATTTGATTGAAACCTTATTGGATAAGGAGAGGAAGGGAAATGAGAATGAGAAGAAAAAAGCAGACTTTGACAAGATGAATGAAAACTGTAAGAAGGTAGAGGAAACGTTTAGGAGTATGGGGCATCCAGACTGGATCCTCGAGCAAGAAAAGAAGACGATGAATTTACTGCAGAAACTGAGGAAATGGTGGAATATCTAGAGGGCAGAGAGAACGTAGATCCACTTTTTCAGAGCCACTTATTTGCCTCGAAAAGATATACTCTTTGACTATTGCCTCAAAAACTATTTTTGTCTTTATTTTTGTCTATGTTGGTCCCGATAAACACTTTTGACCCTATAAATACTTGTAACCCTATAAATATTTTTGACCCTCAAGCGCCATTTCCGTGTTAAACCTATGAACCAATTCAAATACAGCATTTCCCTATGACCACCCAAGGGTCCCTCGCACTGTGGTTTATGGGAAAATATCATTGACCCCCAATCACCATTCCCATGTTAAATTCCTGTTTGTCCCCCCAAGTGCCTTTTGTACTTTCGCCTATGGGAAATACTAGAGTCCCCGCAAATGGCTCATATCAATACTTACATATAATGATATATAACTTCTAAAACTATAGTATGCACTAGATATTAACCGACGTGAAAACTACTCACCTAGCGATTATTACTTATTAACCAATTAATTGAAAATCAATCATTTCTAGCATGTTAGATGATAAAAATTAAGATTATAGAAACGGCATGGAATTGAAACGGGCAATCAACTGTTATAAATGTTATACAATTATAAAACTGTTACTTGATAAGTTGATTTAATATAATCAAACCGGCTGAACTTGAGCTATTAGTGTTATTATTATTATTATTATTATTATTATTATTATTATTATTATTTGAAGTAGTAGTAGTATTTCTACAAGTTTTAAATCTAATATGTCTGCCAATACCATGTCAAAGGTCAGAAGTGGTATAATTATAAATATAATATTTATATGCATATATGTGTTATGTATATTTAATCTATATTGTATGCTTAACTTCTTTCCAAGACTGTAATTTATAGTACAGATTAAGGTCTATAAGGAACAAAAGTTTATGCAGCATGTGAGTTCCGGCCCAAACTTAATTACAAGTAAACGAGCTTTTTCCCCCGCTATGATATAGGTCAAGTCAACAGGGATTTGAGTTTTAAAAATCCTGTTTTAGAACATTCTGTGGGAATCCATATGTAATCACAGCTTACAGTTTTGTTCTTGAAATCAGATATAACTGGAAAGATTTTTTGTACTTACAATATTCTCAACAATTACTAAAGTGTGTATTGACTTTTGAATTAATACATTAGTTTGGATTTTCGTGAATTCATTCAAATACGTTTTGGATTACATCATTGTGTTAAATCAGGCCATTCAAGAATACTGGAATTCATTCGGAACTTTCTATACATTTGGATTCGTGATAGGACATTTAGAATAAGCTGGAATTTGATCTACAATGTTATAAGTGTATTACGATTCTATGGTTGTAAACTAAGTAACATAAAAGAATAAGAACAACACATTTTTTTTTTTTTTAATTCAACAAATAACTAACCGTTCTAGAATACAAAGTGAAATTTTAAAAGAACGTACAGTTTTGTGAATAAATCCCATATAGCCCTAAAAGTTCTATCACAAGTACAAATGTATAGAGTATTCCAAATGAATTCGAGTGGTGTTCCGAATGAATTCCGATATTGCTCGAATGTGCTGATGTGCCAACAATCTTGATGTATACCAAAGATATAATTCAAAATGTCCTTGAATGCATTCACAATTCGAAATAGTTATTTAGTCCGAAATATTGAGCACTTGGTAATTCCAGTGAATAATGTAAATAAATTATCTCACGTATTAACGTAAACACAACTGTAATTGATTCTCTCTAAGGACTGATGTTAAAATAGTTAAGTAATTGTGTTTACTTTTCACTTATATAAATACCTAAGTTATAATATGAAGACCAGGATGGGGTCAAAAATTCATTTCTTGAACATTCTAGGTTGCCAACAAAATCGAGTTTTCAAGCAGAACACAGAAAAACAGATACAAGTAAACAATCTCACATCCTTTAATAATGATCTTTAAACATAATCTAAAAGCATAGATAAATATTAACTATGTGATATATTGGTTACAAAATAATAACATTGTTTGTCAGGTACGCCCTAAACTCGATTACTGACCAAGGTCACTCTTAAAATATGGATATAAATAACATACAATCATGGAGAAAAAGCCAATACACAATTACAATCAAACATTCATAACAAAGTGTCGCTAGAATTTTCACTTTGTAATGTAGGGAACTAAATTTCTTGCTACTTTTACTTAAATTGTTGATTTCACTGCTTTCTGTTCCATATTTTAAGACCAAGAATCAGAACATAAGTATGTATGTGCCTATGTACGGATGCATTTTATTGAACAACAAACCCTTGGTCGAGACGATCATATTCTCTTATGGTTCTGCTATAAACAAGGCTGGCAAAATTTATATCACATTTTTAAGCTTTGTGAATTATTTATCAGAATTTAGTTCTAAAGGATTGTATATATTATTCACTAACATTTTTATTACATTTAGAAGGTCATCTATCAAATTCGAAAGGCTGGCAAATGAGTGAATTATTGCTCAAGGATAATGATATGGGAAAATTAATTAGGCAAAGATTATAGAATAAAGTGGCATAAAAGTAACATATTTGATTAATTAGAACATGAACAATTACACCTGTAAACCAGCATTTCAGTATACCCATTCAGTGACCAAGGGATTAGGGCAATCCCGACCACCTTGGTGAGCGCGAGAGCCACGCTAATGTCTATGTGGAGATGGAACGTGTTCACGATGTCATCTTCGAGATCTTTTCGATTTTCCAGGATGGCATAAGTGAGATATCGTGTGATCGGCAACCGGGATAACTCCGTGACCCATGTTCTTTTTTTTTTCTATGTTTATGACTAAGATAATTTTCAGAGCTTCTTAAGGGTTTTTTTAGCTCATACATCTCATGCAGTGCTGCCTGATCAGATCCTCATCGTCAAAGATGTTCACGATGCTATTTCTGGATAAATCTGAACGCTGCTCTCGCATGAGTAAACACCTGATTGCGTGCTGCTCCCTGTGATTTCGTCAGCGTCAGTTCGATTGTCACAGGGACGTTATTTCGAATCATCGTCGCAATGGCTTCATGATTCTGGATTGTGCAAGATTAGTCGGTGACGAAGACCTCACCATCATCAAGACTGGTAGTATAGCTGATGTAGCCAGACATTTAATAAATATAATCCGTGACATACTTTTATTCGTAGACTTTTTCGAATCGGCTCAACGACGTCAACCCGCACTGATTTCCCACCATGTCCACGATGAGATCGTCGACAGTTCTCAATTTCGTGAATCAGCAGCGCTAAAGGGAGCCCCACGCAGATACGAGCGTTTTCTTTTGAGCATTTTCTGCTACAACAATATGGCCTGCTTGGCGCTATATTTTTTTTTTTTGGGGGGGGGCCTCCAGTCGTGTCTCTATGCGTTTCATCATCATTTGTGAGGCCAGTCCGGCCCGTTGTGATCACTCCGGTGACCGTCACAGCATACGTTGTCAACGAGATGAATCTCAGCACGCGTTTGTATCTCCTGTACGGATGCTTGTACACGTAGACTTTTCGATGGTAATAGCGATAATACGATTGTAGCTCGTACGTTCTTCCGCCGACAAATTCTCGACGATGTGATTGGAGTCGATGATGGGCTTCATTCTATGTTTCTGTGTCAATTAAACTTTTCAGCAGCAGTTCAGGCTGTGATAAACGTTCGCATAAAAACTTCACATGCAGGTTAATTTCATCCTTGCTGACCTTAAATTCATTCACAGTTTCTCCGACAAACCTAAGTGTATTTTTCTTCATCTGATTTAATTTTACAAGCTCCCACAGCCTATCAGGAGTCTCTGCCAGCGCAAGGTATCTCTGTGCTTCTACTACATATAACAAACTGAAATCATCAGCGGAATAAGGTATTTTTCGATGATGTTTGTAAACGTAATAATAAGAAAGGGCGATTTTCCACGTTAAGATATACTTTTTCAAAGTCTTTCGTCACTGGAAACAAAAAATCTCTGTCCCAGGAATCCAACTGACTCCAGCATTTTCTGCGATTATTTTTTGATCATTAATTTTATCAAGCAGTTTCTGAGATGCCTTTGGAGCATTAATAAAGTTTCCTTGTAGAGTTTTAAGAACACTGCTCAGTTTTTGTTCAATTTCATCCGGGATGAAATTTTCCAAATACGTATATGATACCATTTTGTCAATGCAATCGTGATCTTTTTTGTGTGCGTCATCGTCTTCCTTTAGATCAAATAGTGGTCGTTTAATGTATCCGGTTTTCAATAAGGTATCAACGATGCTCGAATGAAATTCCTGGATAATCGTGTGAACAATTCCTTCTATGCTTTTTGCCAGCCGTATCGATTCTCCATCGTTACAAAATTTAAATACGGGAAAATACTTGTCTATGGCTTATCTGAGCTGTTGTTGTCGCATATGTCCATTTACCATATAAGACAGCTTTATCTCATTGTGTTTCCCCTGTTCATGTGTATTTTCTACTGATAACTTAGGACAAATTTCCCACCTGACTGATATCCGAGTAAATGCTCGTGGTCTGCTTGAGCAAGTGATTGTCAGTTGCAGCATACGATGCATCCTGTTTTTAAGTATCGTCAAATAGTAACTGGTAAAGTTCGATTGCTACTGGCACAATTTCTGCCATAGCGAAACCTATTTTAGTTGGATAATGCTAAAATAATCGACTTATATTAGGTCGCAATGATCTATACTAGATCACATCATCCAGAGTAAAAATTTGGAAATAACTTAACCCAAGATTAGCAGGTTCTGCGGTGAGTACACTAAACTTAAACGTGGAATACTTCGCGCTTGTGGCGGATATGTAAAATTCAAGCGTCGGGGAACCAGTTGGAGAGGTACCGTCATAAAGAGCACCAGCAGTGCCATCTGGTTTTATTCCATCTAACCTAGACGTGAGAATGTGCTGTGTTCTAGAGCTGCGCCTACGCACTTGAAATTTTCAGATGGCTACTGCAGCAGGTAACTGCACCTGTAGCCAGAAATTGGATGTTATTCCAGCTGTGGTCAACTCATTTCAGACTCCGCCAGGTGATTTTCAAAAACATAATAAGCCTGGTAAGAGCTTGAGAATTCTGACGATGCTGACACAGAAACTCCGCACCGGTTTCCATTATTTCCTGTGAGTATTTGAATTTGCTCAGAACTTTTTATGACGTGGCGCGTTCTCAGGTCCATTTTTGTGGCTATCTCGTTGTTTGCCGTTGGTGGATAATCCGTCACTGCATTTTAGCTTCAGTGGCCACGGTGAAATTTCCTGTGTGTTTCCCCGGTGGTAGAAAACTTTGTGGCACCAAACGAGTTCATCTGTTAGTACGATTTCGCCTTTGTGTTATCCATGATCGGCCATGGGGTGGGAAGTCCATATACGTTTTGGTTTCCCATCGATGTCGTTCTGTACAAGCTAATCTTTGCATTATTGATGGTAAAAAATTGATCATAACCGTTCATTGTTAACTCTGAAACCTTCAACGGTCTGGACTACGATTGGTGTATAATTTCAGCTGGCACCTTTGTCGATCCAGATAGAACGATTCGTGGTACCAAAAGTGGTAGATCATAGTAGTTCTCGTGTTCAGCCCGATATACACTCCAACTTGTCTAGAATTCTGCCATGTTGTTCCAGATGGAGGTGATGACATTAAAAGATCGCTAGTCACTTTGCCAGTCACGGATAAATTTCCAGATATCACACCACCGGTTTTATCATATTTATTAGCCAGTGCCACATCAAGATCTGCTGACGAGATGGTCTTAGAAGATACAGGAGCCCGTCCTGTTGAAGCTAGTAAATTATACAGAATTTTTCCTCCCATGTAAATAGTTCCACCTCCGTTCAACGACAATTTAGTCTTTGCCAGTCTATTTACGTGCTGCCGCTTGACCCAATAAGTGTACCAAAGGAAGTGTAATACATGGTTTGCAGATAAGATCTGCTACGACTCATGCAAATTATATCGAAAATGAACATCATTAGTTTCGACACAAAGGCGAAAATGAAAGCGCACCAGCATCATTTTTATGCCTGATTGACATTCCATGATTGTGGGTCCGACTGGTCGTGGTAAAACGAATATACTCATGAACATGCCCCTGAACAACATACTGAACTACGACCGAGTGATCATTTACACATTAAATCCTCACCAACAAATACAGGACACTGTGTGACTTTGGCGATTTGCTTGCAGAAAAACTCTGCAACTCAGGCGTTGTACGAGATCGCGTTAATTTCCGCCGATATTTGGAAGAAGCTTTCTTAACGTCACCGTGAACAAATATCAGTTCTCGTATTGGGCAAGTGCACAACGTTAAACGATCATGATCTCGCCAGTCGGTTACAATCTTAACGTCATCGCCATGGAAATTTACAGGCTGATCATGGTACCGGGATAAACCTCTGCAAACATGGAACCCAATTATTCCACGCACCAGGATCACGTTATGGGGCAATTATCGTGTCATATTTTACATCCCCCAATTAATCGGAGTCATCCTAGGTTTCAACACTGGAACTGTATTATCAGGTGATGGTGTGTACGAGGGAGATTTACCCGTGAACATCACTGACGTAAACAGTTTACTCATCAACTGTTCGATCGCCCAGGGATCACTCTCTTTTGTAGGTTCGGCCTCCAACGTCATTTTCTCCACGGAGATGAACGTAGCTTCCGGATCGCTAATGCAAATTAAGCTTAATCCTTTAATTTATTACCCCGTCGTGAACACGTACGCGAACTCTGAAATCACCATGTGACCCACGGATCAGTCCGGGAACGCCGTCGATAACAACAACGAAATAATCACCTATTACCTTCACGTGCGGAGAAAAGCGACAGGCGTGGCCAGGTTGAAAGCAGAACAGTGATGGATTAAAGTACAAAACATGCGACGATCATGCACAAGGCGAGTAAAATTGTGGGGGCGTTTTCATTCACATTATTTTCTTCGATACGATCGGCTTTACCTGGAAAGCAGCTTCCATTGCACTCAAATCCGCCGAAGCGAGAGCGATCAGCCGCATTGGCAGCTGGAACAGCAGTAGGACAACAAATTGCCAGCAAGTTCACAATCCAGGCGACACCGGCAGTTGTGCTGCCTGCAACGCCTACGCCTGCCATGGAGACATTGTCTTGGATGCCACAGGCCAGCCACCTCCTCGAGAAAACCGCGATAAATGTCTCACTGAGTGCTCAGTCAAAGCAGATTTTGTCTGACCTCGACAGGAAAATTTTCAAAGTTTACAAGCCAGAAGCAGGTCACGTCATGTCGGCGTATGGCCTGAAAAGATTATGATGACCGTGATTTAATAAAATTAATACTCTGCCATAGTATAAAAAACCATGTACTCGACATTTACACCCGATTACCTGAGGCTGAACGATGATGTTGACCATCGACGACTTGACGATCTAGTACGAGTACATCGAATACGAGGACACGAATATCACCTACTTCAATGCAAGCTCCCATCGAAAACTCGAGACTTGCAAAGACGATGTGTACCTACTTCCACACAAGGCTTTCCTGGAAGTCCGTGGAAAAATCAAGACTGCCTTGGGTGGAGATTATACTGACAATTATAGGGTTATGCGGCAGAACAACGGATGGTCACTGCTCAAGTTGGCACAGTATCAGCTGAGCAATCAAACCCTGGAAAATCAAGGGATATTTACCATAGGCCAGCACGATCCTGAATCTGATTATGTTCAGCGACGACTACATGAAATCGTGCGCAACCAGAAAGGGGGGTGGCATAGACACCAACACAGGTGCCGCAGTGAGTCACCAATTTGCAGCCACCACAGACATGCTTCCGGTAGCTGGTTTCGGTAACGCTGATGCTCTCAATGGAGCCAATTTTATAGCTAATTTTATTCTCACACTCCAGGGCACGTACAATCAGGGATTTCCCGCATGGCGAAACTAAACAGATTCTAGCAGAGAAATTTGCATGATGCTTCCTCTGAGCAGTATTTTCGGAGTGTGCTGTGTTTAGAGGCGAGAAGCAAACGTTGATCCTTAAAAGAAATTCTCTCAGGCAGTATATCGACAGGGCAGGTGGTGATGGGGCTCCCGCTAATGGTCATTTCAAAATGACCTGGCTCGCCTTGTGGATGCTCAAAATCACCCCCTCGTGGCTTTTTAGTTAGCGGAACGGCGTGCAGACCAAACCGACAACAAGCATATTTTGACCGTCTTAACTTGTCTCGCATTCACGTTCTCATCAACTCCAGACTGTATCCAGAGCAAGAATCGAGTGCAACTTAGCCGTCGCCACGAGAAATTACACCAACGAGTACATGACGCTCATGGAGGCCATGCAAAAATACCGGGACGTGTACACGGGCACACAGCTATCACTCGATGATTTCGCAGGGCTGTATCCCATTTTCCATTTCGATGTGTCCAAGTATTCCGAACATCTCAAAAATTCCACTGCCGACATCGAGATCCAATGGACCATTGGCGATGCAGGCGGGATTTACGTGTGTTGCGCTCTAGTGACATCAGACCAATTCATGACGTTGGATATGCTCAACGGTAAAATGAACGTAGTGGTCTAACAAGACATTTTCAGAAAGACAACTATGGTCTAACAAACCATTATCGTCTGTAAAATGGTGTGAAAAAAGTGTAAACCACTTTTATACAGCATTCCTCAACGGCGTGGCCGTCAGAAACAAAAATGTGGTCTCGGTGACAGGTATTGAACCAGACAGGGTGGTTCTATTGCTAGTGCGATAGTTACGATCGTCAAAACGTTTGCTCCAAAATTCTTGAGCAGTGTGTTACTTCCCCTGGGTTTCTGGAACAGGTCACAAGGCGGTGGTGGTGGATGGCGTCGCACGAAACGGAGTTACCTAGAGGGCCAACGGAGTTGCAAGTGCTACCCGCATGGGCAAAAGAGTTTCTCGCCCAAAACTCGCCATTGTAACATCCTCAAGCGACTTTAGTAACGAAAAACGTAAAAAATAAAAAAATAGCTTCTGTTGCAATATAAAAAATCAAACATGCCTTACACGCCAATGGGATTAACGCTGTCGCTGGAGCCGAAAAAATGTGGCTGCGTCGGCACGTCCGGAAAACCCGTATCGATCAAGTTGAGCTCCGCTGCACTCTCGGAACACACACACACACACACACACACACACACACACACACACACATATATATATATATATATATATATATAAAATTACATACATATAAACCTATACATATACATCCATATACATCCATATACATACGTATACATATACGTATTATTTCCTTTCATTCCGTTATCTTAAGATTATGAATATTGTTACTTTTCTCACGTTTTTCCACCCGTGATTTAAATTAAAGAGAAAATTTTGTATATTTATTTGAGTATTGGTAATCAATACGCCATAATATACATATATATACAGATATATACATACATATACATACGTATATATTCATATATATATACTTACACACATTTATACCACAGACATTAAAAAATAACATGCATTTAAAGTGTTGGTATAAAGCAATTTGATATACCAATACTATTGGTATATCAAATTGTGATCCGCCCATGACGCAATAATACGCGTATATAAACATTCTCGCGAGCGTCTGCAGTTGATTCTAGATCAATGATCAATTTCCACACATTAGTCATTAGTGACGTATGAAAATAACGATGAAAAGTATTAATAATCCCGTTTTCTAAATGAATTAATATGGTACACATTTTCATCACAATTCTTTCTGCTTTCTGTACTCCCCTCCCCTCTCATGCATAACGGACAAACTGCGCAGAAATGTGGAGTGAGAGAAAAGGAATTTGGGCTGGATAAAAAACCTTGACACAGAAATTACACCAAGTGGCCTACAAGAATATGATTCGTCGTAACGATACATGTGCACTTTCCTTGGGATTTATCTACAGTGTTTATCAATGATACAAAGTTGCAAACCAGTAAATTCCTCGGTTACTTGGTACACATACTGTGATGCATTTAATGTTGTTTTGTTGTTTGTTTTTTTTTAAACATACAATAATGTTCTAAATAATCGATTATTATTTAAATATGAAAATGTCCAAAGGCCTCTCTCTCTCTCTCTCTCTCTCTCATCGTAGCAAGATACGGGATTTTAATCTATGAAATGACGAACGTAGAGGATTTGCGTTGGTGTTATCCCACGATATCTCTTGACTTATGAATGATGGCAAAAGTTCAGTCAAACTGACCAAAGGATGAGAGAGAGAGAGAGAGAGAGAGAGAGAGAGAGAGAGAGAGAGAGGGTTATGGTCGGTTGTACTGTTGCTAAAGCAGAATAATGACTTAGATCAACTGTAAATATATTAAAATCTTTTAATTACCTCTTGTTGGTTCGTCAGTTGGCTTAGTTTCTATTCCACATTAATTTCCATGCGCCGGTATGTGAATGGCGTTCATGTGAATGACGTAGCTATCCCAGTGTAAATAGTGCTCTACTGTACTTTTATCATTAAAACCATCTTTCATGTTTAAATCATAAGTTTGTATTATATTGATATAATCAATGTGGAGAAAAATAGAAACCAAGAAAAGAAAACAATCAACTTATCAATATGCAGAGGTGATTGTAAATAGCCACTCAATGCATCGAACTACATTTTGTAGCGGACCCACTCGGGGATGTGAGGAGTTCATTCACTAGGTCAATACACAGCTGCTTGTAGTAAATCTGAACTCCGTTCAAAGGGCAAATATATGTATTTGTATGTGATATAAATAAAATATATGTACAGTATGTACGCTGTATCAATTATATACCACTCGTTGTATAAATTTTTCATTAAAAGGAAACTCAGCAAGCTTCGTTTCCTTTTAATGAACAATTTATACATCTCGTGGTATATCATTGATACATATATATTATTGGGCTAAATATATTTAATATTTTCCTTTCAATTAAAAAAAAAATGTGTGAATAATATCGGAAAACTAAAATACATAGCATGTCCAATCAACGTCTACAACAATTTAGGTCATATAATTCTCAATATATTTGTTTTGAGAACGATCAGAAAGATGTCTCAGCAACTTGGAGTTCATGCAGCCTTGCATGTATGACAAGATGTAGTATCGTTTAAATCTTGTTTGTATGCGGCTATACCCTATGATACTGGCTGCGGTAAATTACACATACAAATTGTCCAAATAAAAAATGGGTTTGAAGGGTCAGCGAATATATAACATTGTGTAGATATATCTAATTGTATACAATTTGATAAATTAATTTGTTCTATGCTTCTTACAGGCCACCTCCTTTCCGAATGTTAATACTCTGGGAAAGCAGCTGACTGTAATACGCCATTACCCGCAATAAAATAACTCGAATGATATTTTAAATTATACGCCTAATCATACCGTAAAGTGGTATGACCTCGTGTCGCAAGGATCAGGGGAGTAGTCGTTTTGTAAGAAAATGACATGTCACAGCGCCATCTGTTGTCATAATGAGGCATTATTTCTCGCAAACTTCCTTAATGCTAACTTGCAACATGCTTGATGCTACATTATAATCGTGATTTTAGAAGATACAATTTGTCATAAAGCGTGGACTAGGAGAATATTTTGAAGTTACGGTGTTGCAAGGCAAAATCTGTAAAATGCAGAACAAAATCAACAGCTGGAACGATGTAATTTGCGATATAGCATGTTTATAAATAGAATATTAAAAACTTACAATAACTGACATAGCATTTGCCATACGACAAACAACGGAATGAATTCAGCGTTTGGCAAAATGCAAGATACAATAAAACAGAAGGAAAGTAGATCTAAGCACTTGCAACTAGCCCTTTACAGTTTGCATCAATGAAGAATACAATATACATGGATGAAATTATGAATGTAGAACTTGCAAGCAGCCATTTACAATAAGCAGAAGAAAAGTAGCACTTGCAAACTGCCACGTACAGTTTGCATCCATGAAGAATACAATATACATGGAGAGAATTATGAAAGTAGCACTTGTAAGCAGTCATTTACAACAATGCATCAAGGAAAAATAGAAAATACATGCACAGAATTATGGCGGTAATGCGCCTCCATACTTTTCGGGTCATTCGCAAAGAATGATCGGTAATATGAATTGCACACTACTGTTTACATCAGGGGTCTCAAACTCAAACCATCCGGAGGACCGCATGAGGGCATTTCCGATGGCCCAAGGGCCGCACCACCTTTGTTATCTCTCATGACATATTGTTACGCTAATCATTCTGCGGGCCACAGGATACGGCTTAGTGGGCCAGGTGCGGCCCGAGGGCCGCGTGTTTGAGACTACTGGTTTACATCGACTATGGGGATAGGACGTCGAAAATTGTAAATTGCAACTCTCGTGTACAATGTAAAATAAAAATGTTGTGATTGATAATACTTATTTAATCAATTAATTTTTGACACTATAAATATTTTTTTTTAAAAATACTCTCAATCAAAATTGAAACAGTATGGAGAGAGAGAGAGAGAGAGAGAGAGAGAGAGAGAGAGAGAGAGAGAGAGACGAGTCGTGACATTCCACTATTATCTTCTAACATAGACCACACGTTTTAAAATTTCATGTTTAATAAGACAGAAAGAAGAAAGTGAACGTCTGGTAAGGTCACAGTAAGTCCACTGTTAGAACGACACTGAAATGGTGGTCTTCGCCTCGCAATTTCATGTTTTGTTTGTCATTGTGCCCTAAACATAACTGTTATAAAAGTACACATTTCACCGCTTATAAAGTGCAAGTCGTCCTTCTTGATCGAAACGTTAAGCAAAGAAAGCATCGTCTGACGCTCTTGTGCGATTGCTTGAAAAGTGATGAACATGTCTGGGGAAGGTCATAAAGGTCAACAAACCCCACTAAAACATAGGAGTACAACTGTATAAATCTGATCACTTGTTGCAAAATGTAACTCTAACCATGGTTATCTATTGAACTCTCTCCCCCCCCC
>JAECUM010093825.1:0-34634 GCA_016617855.1 Megalonaias nervosa | reverse complement strand
CTACTACTACTATAAGACATATATAGGTACTGTATTAAGGACTATACTATGGTAAGGCATATACAGGTATTAAGGTCTACTACTACTATAAGACATATATAGGTACTGTATTAAGGACTATACTATGGTAAGGCATATACAGGTATTAAGGTCTACTACTACTATAAGACATATATAGGTACTGTATTAAGGACTATACTATGGTAAGGCATATACAAGTATTAAGGTCTACTACTACTATAAGACATATATAGGTACTGTATTAAGGACTATACTATGGTAAGGCATATACAGGTATTAAGGTCTACTACTACTATAAGACATATATAGGTACTGTATTAAGGACTATACTATGGTAAGGCATATACAGGTATTAAGGTCTACTACTACTATAAGACATATATAGGTACTGTACTGTATTAAGGACTATACTATGGTAAGGCATATACAAGTATTAAGGTCTACTACTACTATAAGACATATATAGGTACTGTATTAAGGACTATACTATGGTAAGGCATATACAGGTATTAAGGTCTACTACTACTATAAGACATATATAGGTACTGTATTAAGGACTATACTATGGTAAGGCATATACAGGTATTAAGGTCTACTACTACTATAAGACATATATAGGTACTGTATTAAGGACTATACTATGGTAAGGCATATACAAGTATTAAGGTCTACTACTACGATAATACATACAGGTACATGTATTAAGATCTGCTTCTGCTGCTGTTGTTGTTGTTGTTATAAGGTTTAATGCCATTTTTCAGCACAAGATAGGCTATACATGGCGGCCAGTATTAATGGTGGAGGAAGAACCCGGGAGAACCCGGAAAGAACCACCAACCCACGAGAAGCTACCGGCAAGCTTTCTCACATAACCACATTGGCCGAGCCCGAGACTCAAACCCAAACAGACAGAGGTGAGATGGCAGTGATCCGTAACGGAGAGCACTTTAAACCACTTAGCTACTCGGGGCCCCTTTGCTTCTGCTATAAAACATACAGGTATTAAGATCTAAGATAGCTTATAGGTATTAGGAACTAATACCTATAATAAGACATATACAGGTATTAAGGACTAATACTATTATAAGACATATACAGGTGTTAAGATCTACTATAAGACATACACAGGTATTAAGATCTACTATAAGACATATGCAGGTATCACGATTTACCACTACTATCAGACATAGAGGTATTAAGGACTTAACTACTACTATAAGATATAAACAGGTATTAAGATCTACTACTACTATTAAACATATACAGATATTAAGATCTGCTACTACTATAAGATATACAGGTATTAAGGACTACTACTGTTATAATATATACACAGGTACTAAGCACTAATACTACTATTAGACATGCAGGTATTAAGGACTAATACTACTATAAGACACATACAGGTATTAAGGACTAATATTTCTATAGGACATACAGGTATTAAGGACTAATACTACTATAAGACACATACAGGTATTAAGGACTAATATTACTATAAGACACATACAGGTATTAAGGACTAATACTACTATAAGACATATACAGGTATTAAGAACTAATACTATAAGACACATACAGGTATTAAGGACTAATATTACTATAAGACATACAGGTATTAAGGACTAATACTACTATAAGACACATACAGGTATTAAGGACTAATACTACTAAAGAACACACAGGTATTAAGGACTAATGCTACTATAAGACACATACAGGTATTATGGACTAATACTACTATAAGACACAGGTATTAAGGACTAATACTACTATAAGACACATACAGGTGTTAAGGACTAATACTACTATAAGACACATACAGGTATTAAGGACTAATACTACTAAAGGACATACAGGTATTAAGGACTAATACTACTATAAGACACATAGAGGTATTAAGGACTAATACTACTATAAGACACATACAGGTATTAAGAACTAATACTGCTATAAGACACATACAGGTATTAAGGACTAATACTACTATAAGACACATACAGGTATTAAGGACTAATACTACTAAAGAACATACAGGTATTAAGGACTAATACTGCTGTAAGACACAGGTATTAAGGACTAATACTACTATAAGACACATACAGGTATTAAGGACTAATACTACTATAAGACACATACAGGTATTAAGGACTAATACTACTAAAGAACATACAGGTATTAAGGACTAATACTATTATAAGACACATACAGGTATTAAGGACTAATACTACCATATTAAAGACCACTCTGGTGGCCTAGTGTTTAGAGCATCCATGTCGGATGCAGGAGGTTGCGGGTTCGATCCCCAGCTGAGCCATACCAGAGACTTACAAAAATGGTACTAACAGCTGCATGGCTTGGCACTCAGCATTAAGAGATTAGTGTTAGGACTGGTTGGCCTGGTGTCAGGATAATGTGACTGGGTGGGACATCATGCTACATGTCTGCGGCATGATGCCCCAGTGCTAGATGTCACTACAAACTGCCACACTGCAGACATTGTAGCAATATGACTGAAAAATTTTTAAAACTACGTTATAAATCCAAATCACACACTCAAGCACTATATCGCATACAGGTATTAAGGACTAATACTACTATAAGACACATACAGGTATTCAGGACTAATACTACTATAAGACACATACAGGTATTCAGGACTAATACTACTATAAGACACATACAGGTATTAAGGACCAATACTACTATAAGACACATACAGGTATTAAGGACTAATACTACTATAAGACACATACAGGTATTAAGGTCTAATACTACCATAAGACACATACAGGTATTAAGATCTACTACTACTATAACACACATACAGGTGTTAAGGACTAATACTACTATAAGACACATACAGGTATTAAGGACTAATACTACTATAAGACACATACAGGTATTAAGAACTAATACTATAACACATACAGGTATTAAGGACTAATACTACTATAAGACACATCCAGGTATTAAGGACTAATACTAATATAAGACACATACAGGTATTAAGAACTAATACTATAAGACACATACAGGTATTAAGGACTAATACTACTATAAGACACATACAGGTATTAAGGACTAATACTACTATAAGACACATACAGGTATTAAGGACTAATACTACTATAAGACACATACAGGTATTAAGGACTAATACTACTATAAGACACATACAGGTATTAAGAACTAATAATGTAAGACACATGCAGGTATTAAGGTCTAATACTACTATAAGACACATACAGGTATTAAGGACTAATACTACTATAAGACACATCCATGTATTAAGGACCAATACTACTATAAGACACATGCAGGTATTAAGGACTAATACTACTATAAGACACATACAGGTGTTAAGGACTAATACTACTATAAGACACATACAGGTGTTAAGGACTAATGCTACTATAAGACACACAGATATTAAGGACTAATACTACTATAAGACACATACAGGTGTTAAGGACTAATGCTACTATAAGACACATCCAGGTATTAAGGACTAATACTGCTATAAGACACATACAGGTATTAAGGACTAATACTACTATAAGACACATACAGGTATTAAGGACTAATACTACTATAAGACACATACAGGTATTAAGGACTAATACTACTATAAGATACATGCAGATATTAAGGACTAATACTACTATAAGACACAGGTATTAAGAACTAATACTATAAGACATACAGGTATTAAGGACTAATACTACTATAAGACACATACAGGTATTAAGGACTATTACTACTATAAGACACATACAGGTATTAAGGACTAATACAATAAGACACATACAGGTATTAAGGACTAATACTGCTATAAGACATATAGGTATTAAGGACTAATACTACTATAAGACACATACAGGTATTAAGATCTACTACTACTATAAAACACATACAGTAGTGTTAAGAACTAATACTACTGTAAGACACATACAGGTATTAAGGACTAATACTACTATAAGACACATAAATGTATTAAGGACTAATACTGCTATAAGACACATACAGGTATTAAGGACTAATACTACTATAAGACATATAGGTATGAAGGACTAATACTACTATAAGACACATACAGGTATTAAGGACTAATACTACTATAAGACATACAGGTATTAAGAACTAATACAGTAAGACACATACAGGTATTAAGGACTAATACTGCTATAAGACATATAGGTATTAAGGACTAATACTACTATAAGACACATACAGGTATTAAGATCTACTACTACTATAAAACACATACAGGTATTAAGAACTAATACAATAAGACACATACAGGTATTAAGGACTAATATTGCTAAAAGACATATAGGTATTAAGGACTAATACTACTATAAGACACATACAGGTATTAAGATCTACTACTACTATAAGACACATGCAGGTATTAAGAACTAATACAATAAGACACATACAGGTATTAAGAACTAATACAATACGACACATACAGGTATTAAGAACTAATACAATAAGACACATACAGGTATTAAGGACTAATACTGCTATAAGACATAGGTATTAAGGACTAATACTACTATAAGACATATACAGGTATTAAGATCTACTACTACTTTAAGACACATACAGGTATTAAGAACTAATACAATAAGACACATACAGGTGTTAAGAACTAATACTATAAGACACATACAGGTAATTAGGGCTAATACTACTATAAAACACGTACAGGTATTAAGGACTAATACTACTATAAGACACATGCAGGTATTAAGAACTAATACAATAAGACACATACAGGTGTTAAGAACTAATACTATAAGACACATACAGGTATTAAGGACTAATACTATAAAACATGTACAGGTATTAAGGACTAATACTACTATAAGACACATGCAGGTATTAAGGACTAATACTACTATAAGACACATACAGGTATTAAGGACTAATACTACTATAAGACACATACAGGTGTTAGGATCTAATACTATAAGACACATACAGGTATTAAGATCTAATACTACTATAAGACATATACAGGTATTAAGAACTAATGCTATAAGACACATGCAGGTATTAAGAACTAATACTATAAGACACATACAGGTATTTAGATCTAATACTACTATAAGACAAGTACATGTATTAAGGACTAATACTACTATAAGACACATACAGGTATTAAGGACTGATACTACTATAAGACACATTCAGGTATTAAGATCTAAGATAGCTTATAGGTATTAGGAACTAATAGTACTATAAGACATATACAGGTATTAAGGACTAATACTACTATAAGACACATACAGGTATTAAGATCTACTACTACTATAAGACACATACAGGTATTAAGGACTAATACTACTATAAGACACATACAGATATTGAGATCTACTACTACTATAAGACACAAACAGGTATTAAGGATTACTGCTACATTAAGACATACTGTACATGAGTGCATTATACATTATTCACAGAAAGAATAGTAGTGGACCTGTAAACACCATTAAAGATGAGTACATTATTCAGTATTCATACAAAATATGGTAGTGAACCAGTATAAGGCATTATAGAAGAGTACATTATAGAACATTCATACAATGAATAGTAGTGGGCCTGTATAAGGTATTACAGATGAGTACATTATACATTATTCACACAAAGAATAGTAGTGGACCTGTAAACACCATTACAGAAGAGTACATTGTACAGTATTCATACAAAGAATAGTAGTGAACCAGTATAAGGCATTATAGAAGAGTACATTATTGAACATTCACACAATGAATAGTAGTGGACCTGTATAAGGCATTACAGATGAGTATATTATACAATATTCATACAAAGAATAGTCGTGAACCAGTATACGGCATTATAAATCAGTGCTTTATACAGTATTCATACAAAGAATAGTAGTGAACCAGTATAAGGCATTATAGAAGAGTACATTATTGAACATTCATACAATGAATAGTAGTGGACCTGTATAAGGCATTACAGATGAGTATATTATACAATATTCATACAAAGAATAGTCGTGAACCAGTATACGGCATTATAAATCAGTGCTTTATACAGTATTCATACAAAGAATAGTAGTGAACCAGTATACAGCAATATAGATGAATGTTTTATACAGTATTCATACAAAGAATAGCAGTGAACCAGTATACAGCATTACAGATGAGGTTTTATACTGTATTCATACAAAGAATAG
The DNA here is from genome assembly GCA_016617855.1 of Megalonaias nervosa. Lineage (NCBI taxonomy): Eukaryota > Metazoa > Mollusca > Bivalvia > Unionida > Unionidae > Megalonaias > Megalonaias nervosa. The sequence goes on along the minus strand of JAECUM010093825.1, from coordinate 28,402 downwards.
TAGTAGTACTTGTCTAAGGCACAGTGTATTCTGTAGGGGTGCAAAATTGAGATCGAAAATCTCCTTGGTGTCAGGACTGGTTGTCAGACTGAGTAACAAACAAACTTTTGTATCAGAGACGGAGTCAAATTAAAACTTTGCATGTCTCTGATGCCCAACTGAAGGTATTAGTGAAACACTGAGTCATTTCTGATGAGTTCATTATACAGTGGTCAAGCTTGATTAGTAGAGTATCCGTCAGACTTGACAGCTGTCTAGCTTGATCAGTAGAGTATCCAGCAGACTGACATTTGTCAAGCTTGATTAGTAGAGTATCCAACAGATTTGACAGCTGTTTTGTTTGATCAGTAGAACATCCAGGAGATTTCCAGTGGGATAGCTTGATCAGTAGAGTATCCAACAGATTGCAGTCTAGATTGATCAATATAGTATCCAACAGATTGACTAGTAAAATTTTATCAGTAGAGTATCCATCAGATTGACAGTGTTATAATTCACTCAGTAGAGTATCCAACAGATTGACTGCAGTCTAGCTTTGTCAGCAGAGTATCCAACAGACTGACAGTGGTCTAGGTTGATCCATAGAGTATCCAACAGACTGACAGTGGTCTAGCTTGATCCATAGAGTATCCAACAGATTGACAGTGATCTAGCTTGATCAGTAGAGAATCCAACAGATTGATATTGGTCTAGCTTGATCAGTAGAGTATCCAACAGACTGACAGTGGTCTAGCCTGATCAGTAGAGTATCCAACAGATTGACAATGGTCTAGCTTGATCAGTAGAGTATCCAACAGATTGACAATGGTCTAGCTTGATGAGGAGAGTATCCAACAGATTGACAGTGGGATAGCTGGATCATTAGAGTCTCCAACAGACTGACAGTGGGATAGCTTGATCAGTAGAGTATCCAACAGACTGACAGTGGTCTAGCTTGATCAGTAGAGTATCCAACAGGCTGACAGTGGTCTAGCTTGATCCATAGAGTATCCAACAGATTGACAGTGATCAAGCTTGATCAGTAGAGTATCCAACAGACTGACAGTGGTCTAGCCTGATCAGTAGAGTATCCAACAGATTGACAGTGGTCTAACTTGATGAGTAGAGTATCCAACAGATTGACAGTGGTCTAACTTGATGAGTAGAGTATCCAACAGATTGACAGTGATCTAGCTTGATCATTAGAGTCTCCAACAGACTGACAGTGGGATAGCTTGATCAGTAGAGTATCCAACAGACTGCCAGTGGTCTAGCTTGATCAGTAGAGTATCCAACAGACTGACAGTGGTCTAGCTTGATCCATAGAGTATCCAACAGACTGACAGTAGTCTAGCTTGATCAGTAGAGTATCCAACAGATTGACAGTGGTCTAGCTTGATCAGTAGAGTATCCAATGGACTGACAGTGGTTTAGCTTGGTCAGTACAGTATCCAACAGATTGACAGTGGTCTAGCTTGATCAGTTGAGTCACCAACAGACTGACAGTGGTCTAGATTGGTCAGTACAGTATCCAACAGATTGACAGTGGTCTAGCTTGATCAGTAGAGTATCGAACAGACTGACAGTGGTCTAGCTTGATTACTAGAGCATCCAACAGATTGACATTTGGATAACTTGATGAGTAGAGTATCCAACAGTGACAGTGGTCTAGCTTGATTACTAGAGAATCCAACAGTGACAGTGGTTTAGCTTGATCTAATTCAGTAGAGTATCAAACAGACTGACAGTGGTCTAGCTTGATAGTAGAGAATCCAATAGTGACAGTGGTTTAGCTTGATCTAATTCAGTAGAGTATCAAACAGACTGACAATAGGACAGCTTGATCAGTACAGTATCCAACACTGATTGCGCATAACTAGTTCACCCATTTAAACCAAATGTGTAGGCATCATGCATTCATGTGACAGAACCAGGACATATCAGTAGATTTCATAATTTTGATCAGTAGATAGTTTTTACATCAGCATGAATTTTTTCAACATAAATTTTACAGCTTTTAAAGGGAACAAAAACAAAACAAGGTGCATATATTAGTCATTATCAATAGATGCACATATTATTTAATGAATTTATTCCCCCCCCCCCCCAAAAAAAAATGTTTGGAAGAGCTACTGCTCTTTTTGGAACTTAAAACTGGGTGAAATATATGACACATTCTGACTGCAGTCTCAGATTTTAATGGACTGCTATAAAACTCTAGTACATATTGCTCATTATGTGAAAATGTGAATGATACTCAAACATTGTGTTAATGCGGTTTGTTTGAAAAGTTATTGCCCTTCTTAATGTACAACTGGGTGCATGATATAACAGAGCCTTGTGACAACTACTAGTCCACATTCATTGATGAATTTCTGTAATGCTTTCTGCATATTCGTTACTATCATCTGTAGATTCCAATAGTATTCACTCTGGCTGTGTTCCTGCACAGTGTTTTTAATCTTTGATGCCTGTTTCAGTGTAAAACTGGATGATGTATATTTTTTTATTACAACCAGTCTTAAAGTATTTGGTAGATTTCTGTTATACTTGGTACACTTTATTCTCATCTTATGAAAATATGCATATATACCAATTACTATAGTTCTGTTGCCGTTATATTTAACATGTAGCTGAAAGCAACTAGTCTCATATTTTGTGGGGACAGTGCAGTAGACTATGCCATTGTTAGCATAGGTCCTTGGTACATGAGCAGCAGGGGCTATATTTATGTGGACAGTGCAATAGATTGTGCCATTGTTGGCATAGGGCCTAGGTACATGAGCAGCAGGGGGCATATTATGTAGACAGTGCAATAGACTATGCCATTATTGGCATAAGGCCTAACTTCATGAGCCACAGGGGTTATATTTATGTAGACAGTGCAGTAGACTCAATGCTGTGTTTGGCATTCTGCCTAGATGTATAAGCAGTAGGGGGTATATGTATATGAACATTCTGCTCACCTTTTCTCAAGTTGGTATAATTATCATTACTACTAATGATCTGTGTACTCGTCTGTAGGTCATGACCTGGCATCATTTTTAGGACAAGTATCAATCATTAACAAAGGAAATAAAAGTGTCATTTTCAAATTTGCTTCTCCAGATTTTCATGGTGGTAGGAAATGTCACAGAGTTTTCTTTTTAAATTTTGCTGGTACTATATTTTATTAAATGTATTAAAACTATTTGATCATTTGAATATTCAAGTGGTTACAGTTCATGTGCTTCCTTTTCTTAAGGCTAATGAAAGATCATATTCAGGAACATATTAATATTTTGAACATATTGTATGCAACCAGAATTAAGAAAAAAAAGAAATAATAGCAAGAAAGTGTGAAAGTGAACAATTTCCAGATGTATTCACCATACAGTAGTTTTGAAATGCCTTTCTTGTTTTTTCCAGCGATACTATGGGAAATCTTTACCATTCTCTAATGCCAGTTTCTCACAGGAGAATATTGGTCTCCTGACAATAGAGCAGGCACTGGCAGATTATGTCCTCCTATTGACGTCCCTCAAAGTAAGCCTGAATGCCAAAGACTGTCCAGTCATCGCATTTGGAGGGAGGTATGTAGTTATAACCAAAATTCATTTGCATCATTATATTAGTCTGAAACTCTAGCTGAAATTTATTTCCCAGTGGAAAATAATCACAGCATTCTATCCATTTATGCATACAAAACAGTATGTTCTTGTTTGTCATTCATGTGGTGAATTTCCCTCCACACTGTTTGCAATGCAGATTTGAAGTTTTGGTATCTCATTGAAATACTTAATGTGTAATTTCTCACTAGAGTATTCGTCAGTTTTAGCTGACATAAGAACAGACTCAGTTCACTGATTAGGGCAACACAAGTAAATGCTTATAAAATGTAACAGTTCATTAATTAGGGCAACACAAGTAAATGCTAATAAAATGCAACTATGAGTTCACTAATTAGGGCAACACAAGTAAAAGCTAAGAAAATGTAACTCAGATTACTAATTAATAAATGTTTATAAACTGTAACTCAGTTCACTAATTAGGGCAACAAAGGTAAATGTTAATAAAATGTAACTCAGACTACTAATTATTAAATGCTAAGAACAAAAAACTCAGTTTACTAATTAGAGCAACACAAGTAAATGCTTATAAAATGTAATAAAAACCTAATTTAAGAATATTGCTTGCATATGTTACAGTTTCCGAGTTACCAAAATTTCCATGCTCTGTGAAATGTTGTTGAGATTTTCTATTAGTGAGTTAAGCTTTATAAGTTAAACTGTCTTGAGACCATTTCTATTGACACCAAACTTGGTGATCAAGACAGATGGTCTCTGGATAATTAAAGGTATCACTTCATATATGAAACAGTTGATATTTGAAATATTTTGTATCTCATGTCATGTGGTCTTCCAGAACAGTTGTTTTTGAGGTCAGGTTTTACTGTTTTATATTAAATGTAGCAAGAAAAAAGGCCCTAATCCTGACTTGTAGCATTTGAGAGTGTTAATACATCCTGACTTGAAGCATTTGAATGTGGCCATCTTGAAAATCATGTTATTATCACTCCTCCTGAATGGAGGGTCATATCAACATGGGGTTTTCAATGGAAGAAAAATAAGAATGGGTTTGATTTGATATCAAATATTGTTACCACAATGGCCATTTTGAGAATCTTGTGGAAAGACATATTAACTTCAGGTTTTAACAAGGAGACTTCTGTGTGTCTAAATGAAATGGTGTTGACTGAACATCCAGTATAGACTTTTATGATGTGCAATATGGCCTAAATGAAAATAGTGTCAATCTGACATCCAATATGGCCTCCACTGTAGCAATGTTGAAAATCTTGTTATTGCTATTCCTCTTGAGTGGAAAGTTAATTATCAGAATGTGGATTTCATCATAAAATGTGCCAATCTGATATCTGGTGACTACAGAGGCCATTATTGAAAATCTTATCACTATTCCTAGATGCAAAGTCATTCAACTTTGGGTTTTTATTAGAATACTAATTATGATCCAGTATGGCAACTACTGTGGCCATCTTGAAATCATGTACTTTTACTTCTCCTAATTGGAAAGCCATTTCAACATAGGGTTTTTGGTAGAAGACCAATTATGATATCTGGTTTGTCCTGAATGAAAATGGTGCTGATCTGACCTCTAATATGGCTGCCACAATGACCCTATTGAAAATCTTGTCTCTGATTCTCTTGAATGAATAGTAATATTTGCATGGAGTTTTCGCCAGAGGTCATATGATGATATCCCATTTTGTCCTAAATGAAATCCTTATATCCAATATGGCTACTACAGTGGCATTTTTTAAAATCTTTTTCCTCAAGAATATCAGAGATGGTTTTAACACTCAATAGTTATAAAGAAAAAAAAATGGTCTCATCTTGAATTACTGGAAATGCTTGTGGGCCATTAAATCGGCAGTTAATCCGAAGGACCATTGTTCTGATTTTTTCCAATATACATATTTTTTCTCAATCCAGGTATAGTCTTCTATGACAATGCCATTGCCATATGGCAACTGTATTTATTAGTATAAAATGACATAGTCATTGCCATGTGCAGCCCGGGTCAACAATCACTGCACCTTCCGCTGCACACCAGGACGGAGGTGACAAGTATTTACTGGTGTCCCTACTACTAAGATCCATGGGAGAGACAACATCATCATTGGTACATGGAATGTTAGATCACTGAGGGCGGTGGGAAAGTTGAAAGAACTTACTCACGAGTTGGAGAGGTACAACTGGAACATTATTGATCTCTGTGAAATGCGCTGGAAAAACTTTGGCGAAATAACAATAGATGAAGGGCAAAAGCTCTGCTTCAATGGAAGAGGGGACAAACACAATCATGGCATTGGATTTCTGTCCACAAGGGCATTGTGAACAGCATTATGGGTTACTGCCAGGTCTCAAGCAGGCTCATTACCATCTGCCTGAGGGTGACTCCCTTCAATATCACAATCATACAGGCCTACGCACCCACATCTAACTATGATGAAAATGAACTGGAGAATTTTTATAACCAATTGCAAGATGTCATTGACAACTCACCCAAGAAGGACATTCTGTTTGTACAAGGAGACTGGAAAGCAAAGGTGGTAGTTGATTCACAGACAAACTGGCAAAGCACCTGTGGACCCTTCTGCAATGCAGAAACAAATGAAAAAGGATTCAGGCTCTTGGAGTTTGCTGCCTACAATAATCTTGTGCCAGCCAACACATTCAGCTCTCACAAAGCATCTAGAAGATGGACCTGGCACAGTCCAGATGAACAACATCACAACCAGATTGACTACATCTTGTTGAAAAAAATGATTCTGCACAGGACTGAATATTGCCAGAAAACAAAGTTTTCCAGGAGCAGATATTGGAAGTGACCATGATTTATTAATGGCAACGTTTTGTCTCCACCTGAAAATGATCAAAATGCCTAACCAACCAAGAATCAGATTTGACCTTGAAAAATTGAAAGATCCAAAAGTCACAGAAGCCTTCCAAGCAAAGATAGGTGGTAAATTTGCACCATTGATAACCCTGGACAGTCAAGACACTGACCTAGAGTCCTTAACAACCACATTTAACACAGCAGCTGTGACTAGCACAGCTAGCAAGATCATTGGCAAATATTGTTGAACAAAGAAACATTGGATCACAACAGACGTCCTTGAACTATGCGACAAAAGAAGAGAACTGAAAAAGGGAAAAAGAGATCATGAAGGAGCTAGAAAATACAGAGAGATAAACACCATGATCAGGAAAAGCATGAAAAAGGCAGAGGAATCCTGGATAGAAAGACAATGCTGCAAAATTGAAGACAGTCTGAGTAGAAATGACAGCAAAATGGCATATCAACTGGTGAAAGATCTCACAACCCATAAGCAAAGGAAAAACTACCACCATCCAAAACAAATCAGGAAAATGCCTCACAGAATATCAAGAGATCCTCAAGCGATGGTCAGAATACTGCTCAGAATTGTACAATCATAAGACCCAAGGAGATCCAGCAGCACTAAATTGCCCTCAGGCAGAAGAAATTGATGACAACCCCATTCTTCGTGAAGAAGTAGAAATTGCAGTTAGTGCTGCAGGAGGAGAAGAGATAGTCACAGTCCTAACAACAACCTGCAGCAAGATATGGCAGACAGGAAAATGGCCCACCACATGGATTCAATCCTTGATCATCGTGCTCCCTAAGAAAGGAAACCTACAGCTATGCCAAAACTACAGAACCGTCAGTTTGATCAGTCACCCGAGCAAAGTCATGCTGAAGGTAATTCTCAACAGACTAAAGCCTCAAGCAGAGAAAATTATTGCTGAAGTGCAGGCAGGCTTCTGAGCAGGAAGGAGCACCACAGAACAAATCTTAAGTCGCAGACTCCTTTGTGAGAAATACCTTAAGCATCAGCAGAATCTATACCACGTCTTTATAGGTTTCAAAAAGGCCTTTGATAGGGTATGGCATGCAGCCTTATGGGCAACTATGAGGAAGTACAACATCAGTTCAAACCTGGTGCAGGTTGTTGAGCACCTGTATGACAAAGCTACCAGTGCTGTTCTCATCAATGGCAGCAGAGGAGATTGGTTTTGAAGAACAGTTGGAGCCAGACAGGAATGTATACTGTCACCTACAGTCTTCAACATTTTCCTGGAAAAGATCATGGAGGATGCCTTGCATGACCATAAGGGCACTGTCAGCATCGGGGGAAGAACAATCACCAACCTTCGCTTTGCAGATGATATTGATGGTTTAGCAGGAGATGAAAAAGAACTGGCTTACTTGGTTGAGTGCCTCAACACAACCTTCACAGCATACGGTATGGAGATTAGCACTGAAAAAATGGTGCAATGATATTGATGCATTTTGGTTATGAATGTCAGCCTAACTGTAAAGTTAATTTGTATTTGCTTGCAAATGTAAACATGGTTACAGACCGAGAAGGAGGCATCTCAGACTTTCCTGATGCTCAAATTTGTGAGGACTGTATATCAACTTGATGTTATTGAAAGTCTGTCATCAGTTTATTAATCTTATTTGACTTTATCTATTAAATATTATAATCCAGTGTGTGAATATTTGTGTATGCAATGGAGATTATAATTTTTATGTATCAAAAAAAGTGGTTAGCACTTCCCCACCCCAATCCCTGCTGTCAGTTGTAACCAAAAGCTGTTTCCCTCTCTATCGTAAACCTTCTTATGCTGCAATCATTGTGTATGGACACCATTGCTTGTTAGTTATTGAGGGAGATGAGTATGTATGTATAGATCTGTGTGTGTGTGTGTGTGTGTGTGTGTGTGTGGTTTAAAAGCATGAATTGCTTCTCCTCCTAACTTGCTTAGTAGATTTTATTAATGTTTAAATTTGAACATTGAGATAATTGTTTTTGTTGATTTTTGTAGTGTATGTTGATGTGGTCATTTAGGTGCGTTTAAAAATTTTCAAATTAAATATTAATTGTTGTTTTAAAATTTAATACTAATCTAGTTTTTCCTAAGTCTATTCAATCCTGATTGTTCAATAATCAACACATTAAATGTCATCAAAAAGCTTCAGATGAAAATTTGTTATCACTATGGACTTTTACATTGGTGGCCAAGAACTTAGCAAAGGTGAAGAATTTATTACATCAGGTATAATCAGCACAGTATAGGTTAATTTTTAATTAATTTTTAATTAATTAATTTTTTTGTCAACATGCATAGCTTTCTTTGTGACATCTGAGCATGTGACATTCAATTCGGTTTGTACTGGATCACACCTTTAGGGTGACTTCATTTGAAGACGTTGATATACTTTAACATTTTGTTTTGCCATATGTTTTTGTCAAGGCCTGCAAAATAATGACCATTTGAAGGAACATGGATGTAGGTGGATCAAAATAAAGTGAATGATCGCCATTTATAGCTATGTGTAATTAAATTCTAAGAAACAACACATGTTACTGAAATAGTCGGTACTGAAAGCATACATGACCCGTATGACTTTTACTATAATAAGGTTCTTTGTTTTTCACTTTGCTCATTCTTTTTTGTAAATTCTTTGAAATATTCAAAATACTGGTACTTTTATCACTTCTTTCCTAATAATCTGCAAGGACTGTACTGAAGTTTTGAAGGCTAAATCACTAGTTTTGAAGACATGTTATTAGGTTGTACAATTTTCTTGTGATCACTTGAGGGTGAATAGTGATTACAGCAGACTGTGCACAATATTGTCAGGTGTATCAGCTTCCACACTGTGATAGAAGATTTTGGATGTCAGCTTAATGAAGAAGTTTTTTGATCATGTACCGCCAGAGAAAATCTGAGACTTAATAAAGGAATCCAATTTATTTTTTTTTTAATTTCATCTGTTTGTTAATTATTTATCTTTTGAGCCCTCTGTTTTATTTTATTGTCTTTTAAAGAATTTCATACCATTATATGTTATCTTGTATCATCTCTTGTGCCAGGCCAGGTGTCTGAGTGGTCCAACCAAAGCCACCCACCTTTGCAGATCAAAGAAGTTTCACCTCTGTACATGTGGGTTCGAGTCTCTGGCTCAGCCAACATGGTTATATGAGAAAGGTTACCAGTAGCATTCCATGGATTGGTGGGTTTCCCAAGATCTTTCTCCACACGATATACTGACTGCCACATATGGCCTATCATGAATATCATTCAGCCCATTAAACCACAAAACAGACATCTTCCAAGTGAAAACATTTAGTTTTATTTGTAAGAGTTTGCTTTTCTGAACATTTTTAGCAATTTGTAGCCTTTATCTTTTCCCAAGCTTACTTCTTGGCACTATATAGCCAGGAATGTGCTGATGTGCCCCATACATACAGACATTTTCCTGTAAATGTCTTAGATATTTCACAAGATAGGAGAATTTGAAATTCAGTATTATATGTGGATAGATTGCAATTAATTTTATAAAACTGGTAGATGGAAGAATTTGCAAACCCTTTGTAGGTCATGTAAATCTTTGATGTAGCTGTGCAGATAGGGACAATATACACAGTGCTAGTGTGGGGAAATGCATGTTAGTGACAGCACCTACATCTAGCTTTTAGCTTGAACACAATGGTATCATTAGATCAAATGAATTACATTGTCTTATTGAAATACGTATATATATATATATATATATATATATATATATATATATTTATACCACATACATTAAAAAATAACATACATTTAAAGTGTTGGTATAAAGCAATTTGATATACCAATACTATTGGTATATCAAATTGTGATCCGCCCATGGCGCAATAATACGCATACATAAACATTCTCGCGAGCGTCTACAGTTGATTCTAGATCAATGATCAATTTAGACACATTAGTCACTAGTGACGTATGAAAAATAATGATGAAAAGTATTAATAATCCCCGTTTTCTAAATTAATTTAATATGGTACACATTTTCATCACAATCCTTTCTGCTTTCTGTTCTCCCCTCCCCTCTCATGCATAATGGACAAACTGCACAGAAATGTGGAATGAGAGAGAAAAGGAATTTGAGCTGGATTAAAACCTTGAAATAGAAATTGCACCAAGTAACCTGCAAGAATATGGTTTGTCCTAACGATACGTGTGCACTTTCCCTGGGATTTATCTACAGTGTTTATCAATGATACAATGTTGCAAACCAGTAAATTCCTCGGTTACATGGTACACATACTGTGATATATTTAATGTTATGTTTTTTGTTTGTTTTTTCTTAAACATACCATAATGTTCTAAAAAATCGATTATTATTATTTAAATATGAAAATGTCCAAAGGCCCCTCTCTCTCTCTCTCTCTGATCCTACATAATTCCCTAAATTACTTTTATGTTGCAAAGAGCAGCTAACGTAATTAGTCGAAATCACGTGTCACTACATTCATATTTCAAAAATTCTGTAAAGTTTTTTTTTAATCTTTAATGTGACAAAGAGCAGCTGAATAATTAGAACCTAAGGGTATATTTATGTTTTTAAATCTCTCTCTCTCTCTCTCTCTCTCTCTACCATAGTAGCATGATATGGGCTAAAATCTATGAATTGACAAACGTAGAAGATTTTATTTTCTGTCATCCCACGATATCTCTGGACTTATGAATGATGGTAAAAGTTAAGTCAAACCGACCAAAGGATGAGAGAGAGAGAGAGAGAGAGAGAGAGAGAGAGAGAGAGAGAGAGAGAGAGAGAGAGAGAGAGAGAGAGTGAGTTATGGTCGGTTGTACTGTTGCTAAAGCAGAATAATGACTTAGATCAACTGTAAATATATTAAAATATTTTAATTACCTCTTGTTGGTTCGTCAGTTGCCTTAGTTTCTATTCCATATTAATTTCCATGCGCCAGTATGTGAATGGCGTTCATGTGAATGATGTAGTTATCCCAGTGTAAATAGTGCTCTACTGTGCTTTTATCATTAAAGCCATCTTTCATGTTTAAATCATAAGTGTGTATTATATTGATATAATCAATGTGGAGAGAAATAGAAACCAAGAAAAGAAAACAATCAACTTATCAATATGCAGAGGTGACTGTAAATAGCAACTAAGTGCATAGAACTACATTTTGTAGCGGACCCATTCGGGGATATGAGGAGTTCATTCACTAGGTCAATACACAGCTGCTTGTAGTAAATCTGAACTCCGTTCAAAGGGCAAATATATGTATTTGTATGTGATATAAATAAAATATATGTACAGTATGTACGCTGTATCAATGATATACCACTCGTTGTATAAATTTTTCATTAAAAGGAAACTCAGCAAGCTTCGTTTCCTTTTAATGAAAAATTTATACATCTCGTGGTATATCATTGATACAGCGTACATACTATACATATATTCTATATATATATATATATATATATATATATATATATATATATATATATATATATATATATATATATATATATTAAAAGAATTACTGTTTAAAAAAACCTGTCTTTTTGTCTTGTTTGTCCAAAACAAAATAGAATCAGCATACTCATTAGTTTGGAACAGTCCTTGTGTTATAGTAATCATTCACTGGATCACAGGAGTGTGTGGTGACAGTATTAGGTTGCTGTAACCCTTGTTTGATGTTACAAGCATAGTTCGGTCAATCTAAGCAGTTTATTTACCTTAGGTTTTTAGCAAGTAGTAATTGCATTTAACCTAATTTCATACAAATTTTGAGTGTTAGTTACATGTGTTTCAGTCCTTTCTTGACCATTTGGAAAACAACACCCAGAAAATTCAACAGAATGTGCAAATATTGTGCATGAATTTTGCAGGCCTTACATTGATTACTTCATTACATCTCTCCTACATTAAAACATTCCCCTCTTTTTGAAATTGAAAGGGGGGGGGATTCATCCTACATTTTCCATTTTAGAATAGAATCTGGTATTTGAAATGGTCACCTTTTATCATTATTATTTTAATTTAGTTGACTTATCATATTTCTGTCCAGTATTTTAATTTATCAAAGCACTTTTAGATTGTGGTAGTACAAGTTATTTATTTATTTCCTAATAATCAGGCAAGGCATGGCTTATTAATCTCTATCGATGTCTATCTTTGAAGAGTGTGTTCATTAATATTTAGGAATTCATTAGAGCTAGTTTTGTAAATAGCAAACTCAAGCCTACCTGTATTTATTTAATTTACTGATTTGTATTTATTTCTGTTCTGTTCTGTTTGATTCCAGCTATGGTGGAATGCTTAGTGCATACATCAGGATCAAGTACCCTAATGTTGTAACAGGGGCCATTGCTGCCAGTGCCCCCATCTTTCTATTGACCCCTGGTATTGATAGGTCATTCTTCTGGCAGGCTGTTACTAAGGTAACTACTAACCCCATATATCAACGGCTAGGTAATTCTTGTAGGTAATTATTGACTCTAGATACAGTATGATCCCCACTATAACACAGTGGTTGGGGTCCATATAACCTGACCATGTTATATATTAAACCATATTATAACCAACCAAGATTATTAGCTGAATAAAATGATGTATGTAGCAAAAGAAAATGGCTGGGAAGGGGTGGGTGGGTGGTAATAAAAGTGGGTACAAAAATACATGCTTATACACTTTTATATTGACAACTTACATTTGTGTAGTACAATCCATAAACTGTTAAGTACTGTGCATGTATATGAAAAAATCCATGAACTCGAGTATAGATCACATGTTATAAAATTAATGTATCAGTCACATCCCTTTAGACGGGGCCCCAAGTGGTCTAAAGTGCTGTCCGTTATGGATCACTGCCATCTCACCTCTGTCTGCATGGGTTCGAGTCTTGGATTCAGCCAGTGTGGGTATGTGAGAAAGCTTGCCAGTAGCTTGTCGTGGGTAGGTGGTTCTTTCTGGGGTTTTCCCGGGTTCTTCCTCCACCATTAATACTGGCCACCATGTATAGCCAATCGTGTGCTGAAAAATAGCGTTAAACCCTACAACAACAACAACAACATCCCATTAGAAAACAAAATAAAACATATAAAAAATGGTAGTCTTTGTTTGATCTATATCCAGTTGAAACTAAACAATTCACTACAATATGGTTGTCATGCCTTTAGTTGTTTATATGTACTTAAATTGGCGTAGATTTTGGTCAGATGGAGACAGCTATCATCATGCTGATTAGTTCTGGGACAGGAAAAAAATGATTATTTTATCTTGTCCCAGTATATATGGTAAATACAGTAATTTGGAGTTCAATAAGTTCTTGGTAGTAAGTCAGCTTGTTGTTGATTAATAATTAACTTTTATAAACAGTAGAGTGGAATAAAAAGTGTTCTGGGCAAAATTTATTGTAAAGTTTCTGAAAGAAAGAAAATTATTTACTGTATACACTCGCTTATAAGATGAATCCAACTGCAAACTGGGTCTGGGTAGTTTGTTAGGAATAATCAGTAGAACAAATGATGTAGAGCCTGATCTGCAGGCACATTATGCTTTGGCAGATCGGGATCTTTGTTGTTTGCAGTTTGTCTTGACCTATAAGCAAGTATATATGGTATATTTTATGAGCGGTATACTTGTATACTGGCTGATGTGGTTGAGTTATGTATTACATGCAGTGTACTAGTATACTGGCTAACACTGTTGAGTGATGTATTACATGCAATGTACTAGTATACTGGCTAACACTGTTGAGTTATGTATTACATGCAGTGTGCTAGTATACTGGCTAACACTGTTGAGTGATGTATTACATGCAGTGTACTAGTATACTGGCTAACACTGCTGAGTTATATATTACATGCAATGTACTAGTATACCGGCTAACACTGTTGAGTTATGTATTGCATGCAGCGTGCTGGTATACTGGCTAACATTGTTGAGTGATGTATTACATGCAGTGTGCTAGTATACTGGCTGATGTGGTTGAGTTATGTATTACATGCAGTGTACTAGTATACTGGGTAACGCTGTTGAGTGATGTATTACATGCAATGCACTAGTATACTGGCTAACACTGTTGAGTTATGTATTGCATGCAGTGTGCTAGTATACTGGCTAACACTGTTGAGTGATGTATTACATGCAGTGTACTAGTATACTGGCTAACACTGTTGAGTGATGTATTACATGCAGTGTACTAGTATACTGGCTAACACTGTTGAGTTATATATTACATGCAGTATACTAGAATACTGGCTAACACTGTCGAGTTATGTAGTACATGCATTGTACAAGTATACTGGTGTAAAGGGGGAGTGTGTGGTGTGGTGCCTCTCTACTTTGTTAATTGATTTGGCGATCGTTATCTAGGGAATGACCTCCCTCGATGGTATTGCCCAGTGTGAGTGGATAGATAGAACATTGACAGAGAACTCAGTGAGACTATTGAGAAGAAATAAACAAATACGAGCCCCTTTAATCAATAAAATATAATAAATTTTAATTAATTAATACATAAACTAAAACTGCAATTTCAATCCAACAGATTTACATTAATGGAATTTAATAGCAGTGTTCAGTTTATGGATTCGTTCATCATAGTAATGAGTGGTGAAAAGAGTACAATGTCCACACCTGACTTGCATCACCTTGCGTCGTTCTTCTATAGACTTTGTGTAATCTGCGTCTAGCTTGTATGCTTGGTTCTTCCTCTGACCCTTTCTATTCCAAACTCTCTATCTGCAGACTTCCCTCTTGGACTGTCCTCATCGGGTTTCTCAGGGAGGGATATAGAAAGCTGTTCCCTTAAATGACAAGATTACAACTAAAGCTATATATATTTCACCACCTATCCGTATATATAAAATCTCTCACTTTCGTTATTCAGAAACGTAAATAGCTATCCACACTGCATAAATTCTGACATAATGTGACCTTAACAATTAACGGTCCTTACAAATTTACTGTATTTGAGGTAAAGTACAATCGTTATCTATAATTACAAATGACCATTGCAATATACCAAATCTAACCATAATTAAACAGTTCATCACCCCTGCTTAGAAATTGACACGTGCTCTGTATACAGACAATGTTGCTGTATCTATCAGCATACGTTACTATACGTCTTCTTACATCTGCTAGTCAGTTCCACTCAATAAGATAAATGCTTGATTACTATTGTATAAGATTCACTAAATTCTAGCTTACAGTAACCAATAACCTGCAAGATCATTTGAGCATTGCAAATCATATATAAATATGCAATTATCGTTAACTCACAAGAAACAGTATCATCCTACAGGCAAAGGAAATTAATTCATATAACTATAAGAAATTCTACCCATTGAATATTTGGATTACATCACAAATCCGTCACTTCTATCAATGAACTAATAACTGTTAAATTAATGAATTAAATTGCATAACACTCTAACATATCAATAGAGTCCTATGAAATTGAGTAATGATACATGCATGGATCATAGCATATCAAATACATTTGCATAAAACCAAACAAATGAAATAGAAAATCACATGGAAATTAAAATTGCGTACTTTAATGCTATTTCTTTTCCACACAATCGTGCGTCCTAGCACTATAGCCTATCTTTTCCTTTCAAGACAGCTATCCGGCCTTTTTACTTGTTAACGAGGGAAAATTCTATTCTCAGGTTTCCACAGGAGTCTCAGATTCGACTTCTTGTAAGAAAAATTGGACTAAAGGATTCTGAGTCAAGTCGCTGCCTTAAATTCCCCATTATTTCTAAAGTGTACACTTTAATTTTAACTGACCAATTGAAAGCAACTGTTCCTAAATTTTTCCCAAAATAAGCATGTCTTTCATCAGTTTTTGACAACCTAGCATATGATGCAATTAGCTTTACTTTGAAGATCAATTATTTGATGTGCGGTCCTTTACGAACAGATACGGTTGTAGTTCTAATGTACTCTCTGCCAGTATACCATTACGATGACTGGGTCAATTCCACTGAAGCTTAAACATAGGTCCTTTTATGTTTCAGAGATGAAATAAGGGAAATATCAAAGTGACCTTTCTCAAAGACTTCTCTGGCTTGACTATGATAAAATTTTACTGCGCAATTTATTCAACTTTAGGATCCAGTACTTCTTCAAAATTTGACACATTACAACTGGCTAACATTGTTGAGGTGTGTACAGTAATTATATGCAGTGTACTCATATACTGGCTCACTATTGAGTTATGTAGTACATGCAGTGTACTAGTATACTTGCTAACACTGTTGAATTATGTATCACATGCAGTGTACTAACACTGTTGAATTATGTTTTGTAGGCAGTGTATACTAGTATACTGTATAACACTGTTGCACTGTTGAATTATGTATTACATACAGTGTACTGGCTAACACTGTTGAGTTATATACAGTATTACATCCAATGTGCTAGTATACTGGCTGTCACTGTTGAGTTATGTATTGCATGCAGTGTACTAGTATACTAGCTAACACTGTTGAGTGATGTATTACATGCAGTGTACTAGTATACTGGCTAACACTGTTGAGTTATGTATCACATGCAGTGTACTAGTATACTGGCTAACACCGTTGAGTTATGCATTACATGCAATGTACTAGTATACCGGCTAACGCTGTTGAGTTACGTATTGCATGCAGTGTGCTAGTATACTGGCTAACACTGTTGCACTGTTGAATTATGTATTACATGCAGTGTACTAGTATACTTGCTAACACTGTTGAGTTATGTATTACATTGTACTAGTATAGTAGCTAACACTGTTGATTGATGTGTTACATGCAGTGTACTAGTATACTGGCTAACACTGTTGAGTTATGTATTACATGGTACTAGTATAGTAGCTAACACTGTTGATTGATGTGTTACATGCAGTGTACTAGTATACTGGCTAACACTGTTGCACTGTTGAATTATGTATTACATGCAGTGTACTAGTATACTGGCTAACACTGTTGCACTGTTGAATTATGTATTACATACAGTGTACTAGTATACTGGCTAACACTGTTGAGTTATGTATTACATGGTACTAGTATAGTAGCTAACACTGTTGAGTGATGTATTACATACAGTGTACTAGTATACTGGCTAACACTGTTGCACTGTTGAATTATGTATTACATGCAGTGTACTAGTATAATGGCTAACACTGTTGCACTGTTGAATTATGTGTTACATGCAGTGTACTAGTATACTTGCTAACATTGTTGAGTTATGTATTACATGGTACTAGTATAGTAGCTAACACTGTTGAGTGATGTATTACATGGTACTAGTATAGTAGCTAACACTGTTGAGTTATGTATTACATGGTACTAGTATAGTAGCTAACACTGTTGAGTGATGTATTACATGCAGTGTACTAGTATACTGGCTAACACTGTTGCACTGTTGAATTATGTGTTACATGCAGTGTACTAGTATAGTGGCTAACACTGTTGAGTTATGTATTACATGGTACTAGTATAGTAGCTAACACTGTTGAGTGATGTATTACATGGTACTAGTATAGTAGCTAACACTGTTGAGTTATGTATTACATGGTACTAGTATAGTAGCTAACACTGTTGAGTGATGTATTACATGCAGTGTACTAATATACTGGCTAACACTGTTGCATTGTTGAATTATGTATTACATGCAGTGTACTAGTATACTGGCTAACACTGCTGAGTTATGTATTACATGGTACTAGTATAGTAGCTAACACTGTTGAGTGATGTGTTACATGCAGTGTACTAGTATACTGGCTAACACTGTTGAGTTATGTATTGCATGCAGTGTACTAGTATACTGGCTAACACTGTTGAGTTATGTATTGTATGCAATGTACTAGTATACTGGCTAACACTGTTACAATGTTGAATTATGTATTACATGCAGTGTACTGGATAACACTGTTGAGTTATATACAGTATTACATGCTGTGTACTAGTATGCTTATCACTGTTGAGTTATATATTACATACATGCAGTTCTCTAATATACTGGTTAATACTGTTGAGTTATGTACAGTATTGCATGCAGTGTACTGGCTAACTGTTATGTATAGATTACATTCACTACAGTAGCATACTGGCTAATTGAGTCTCATGATATTCTTCTTTGTAATCAAGTAATAAATGCAAGGTAAATTCTTTGTTAAACATAATGTATAACATTTAGGCATAGATCAGTGACATTTTATGCAAATGTTCCATATTGGATTAGATTTTATGATCAATTCTGCTAGAAATATTAGCTCATAAAGAAGTAATTAAGAACAAAATGTTGGCTTTTGTTGTTACTGAAATGAAAAGAATTTTGTTATGATCATCTGCTAAAATTTCAGTTAGTCTGTTTTTTAAACATCTTTCTGTCTGGAAATAGAAACTGTTGATTACCTTTTTATTGATGAGATTGAGTTTCACAGGGATTTTTATGGCATTCAGCTAATGTCAATAAATTTTCTTGTGCAATCAAACTTAGTACAACAGCTGCCTTAATAAGACAGTCACATTTCCTTGTCCAATCAAACTTGGTACAACGGCTGCCTCTATAAGACAGCCACATTTCCTTGCACAATCAAACTTGGTACAACAGCTGCCTTTATAAGAGAGCCACACTTCCTTGTACAATCAAACTTGGTACAACAGCTGCCTCTATAAGACAGCCACATTTCCTTGCGCAATCAAACTTGGTACGTGGACAACAGCCACATTTTTCAAAACACATTTCAAATATTACTGCAATCTTGAAACTGAGCTTGATTCATTTTGCATTAATGTCTTTACACAGTATTTTCCCCATGTTGAACATGATAAGGTCCTATTTTAGCCAAGCTTTTGCACATTGTTGTTGCATTGTTAATGTGTGACATAGGACTGCTTTTATTCATAGAAAACATGGTGTCTAGAGAAGTTGAATCCAGGGTATTTAAAATAGCAACATTTGAGGGTTTAGAATCAATTTTCAATGCAATGCCGACATTGGCAGTGTAGTTG
The DNA here is from genome assembly GCA_016617855.1 of Megalonaias nervosa. Lineage (NCBI taxonomy): Eukaryota > Metazoa > Mollusca > Bivalvia > Unionida > Unionidae > Megalonaias > Megalonaias nervosa. Next base: position 9,023 of record JAECUM010093825.1, on the reverse strand, counting down.
TGGATATGGATAGTAACAAGTACTGTGATTATTACCTGCCCATGCTTAGTCTTCATTTCATTTGTGCTAACAAGAAAATGGAATTGCAAAAATTGATAGAACTTCCACTTGAAAGAGCAGAGGCAAGAGTTGATTTTAGACCAATGCTCACAGATTCCCTACTTTATTTTATACCAGTACTCACAGATCCCATACATGATTTTGTACCAATACTCACAGATCCATACTTGATTTTGTACCAGTACTCACAGATCCCCTGCTTGATTTTGTTCCAGTACTCAGATCCCTACTTGATTTTGAATTAGTACTCACAGATCCCCTACTTGATTTTGTACCAGTACTCACAGATCCATACTTGATTTTGTACCAGTACTCACAGATCTCCTACTTGATTTTGTACCATTATTCATAGATCCCTTACTTGATTTTGTACCAGTACTCACAGATCCCCTACCTGAAAGCCAAAGACATGTTTAAATAGTAATAACTATTTACAGGAATTTTGATACTTCATCAACAAAATGAGATAGGTTAATAGAGTTTTTATAACTTGAAAACTTTCCTATCAACACATTTAACATAACAGCTGTATTTTACATTGTTGCTGCACATATGATATCACAATGCAGTACGGATAAATAGGATGCATTCATTTGGAATTTACGGAGTGGATTTTTAAAAAAAGTTCATTCTGAAAATAGAATAGTATGGTGCAGTTTTATTTCAATGACTGTGTTACAAATAACCTTTTTTATTATTTGATTTAAACTATATAATAAATTGTTGATTTAATTTTTTACTGATAAACTTTATTGTGGACTCACTGTTTTTGGTGGCGTGACTTGCAAGCTAGCTGGGCATTGCCAAAGGAATTCATCTATAAAAACTATTCAGAATAAATTTCATAAACCATACAATTTATCCTCCATATAACACCCATCTCTGTACTACAGTCATGTTTAGCAAGTTCCAAAGGGCACTGGCTGTCATATACCTTATATATCCCAGTAGCTTTTGTTATTTAAAACTTGTATGGTTTTAATTAGACCTATCTGATCCTGGCTGGCAGCAGAAGAATTACGTATATCGGCTTACGGAGTTAAATATGTCATTTCATTTAATGATACATTTATCATGGCAGTGATTTTCATCTTTAAAGGCTGTTCCATGACAAAATTAAAACCTTTAGGTCTTTCTCTGTCTGCCACTTGTCTCCATTCTTTCTAACTTGTATGGGTTTTAACAGATTTATCTGATCCTGACTGACAGAGCACAAGAAGGCATGTCTATCAGCTTACAGATTTTACCATGTGTCATTATATTTAATGCTGTAATTTATTATGCTTGGGATTTTCAGCTATAAATACAGTTCCCAGACAATATAAGCATTTAGATCCTGCACTGATTGTCCATTGTCCCCAATCTAATGACTCTAACAAGAAAACTTCCAAAGGTGTTATGGTCATATTATACTGCTAAATACTAAAACAAATGCTGGTCACTTGTGGTGAAATATAGGTCACAGTGACAGTTTTTACTGTTTGGTGTAGTACTATTTTGTTGCACCAAATGTATTAAGATATGTGACTGCACCCAGTTTTAAAAATGTAATGTCTGAGCATTTGAGCAAACACCAAAACTTAATTGGAAAACACCTGATTGTTTAATATGTCACAATGACTCATTCTGTCAGAACAGAACAGTTTGTTTAATATATGTCACAATGACTCATTCTGTTTGAACAGTTTTGTACTCCTGATGACTAATTTTCAAAAGAATTAGATTGCTCTACAATCAATAGTGTTTGAGAAAATGGTTTAAATACAAACATTATCCAAAATGTTGATGCCACATGGAAAGAGAACAAAGCCAAAAAATGGAATTGTTGATGCTGGAAGGAAAGTGGTCAAATGCAGACACTGGAGTTGTTGATGTCATATGGAAAGAGGTCAAATCCTAATACTCATATTGCTTTAATCATAACCTAATAATCATAACCTAATCAGTAAATAATAGAGTAGACAACATTTCATTCAGCTTGCTAAGCTTTCAGATTTGTGCCTTCATTTTCTGAACAATGTTTTTTTTTTTGTTTTATTAGCAATACCTGCAGATGAATATGATGTTAAAAAAGGTCAAATAGAGCATTAGAATATGCTCTTTATTTCTGGATAAACAATGTCTTAATAACTTGACCTTCACCTTTATTCTTAAAACAGCAGCTCAACCACCTTGAGCTTGACCTTGAATTTGATAACCACTAATTAATTGACTGATAATTTAAGATAAATATTTTTGTGATTTATAAGTAATTGAAATTTCCCTCTTTACCATCCTGTTGATGGCAGTTTTGATCAGGCAGGTGTTATTTTTGGACCCTATGGATGGGTATGTTCCATGCTGGGTTAAAAATATTGTCTTTTGGAACTAAAAGGGCCAATCTTTGGCACTAGCCAAGCCTCCAGATTAAACCTTGTAGAACTGCAAGTGCCCTGAACATAACTCACATGTATTAAATACTTGGGTTTAAAGACAGGCATTTATAACTCACATGTATTAAGTACTTGGGTTTGAAGACAGTCCTTGCATGCCTGACAGCTCAAGAGGGGTCAATGAAGTGGTTTAGACTGAAACAGTTTGGAGTCTTTTGGGAATGGCAGTACATGTATTTGGGTGTCATTGGGGTAGACCGTATTGAATAAAATGGTTTGTTAACTGCAAGATATACCTGTACATTTTTACAGTTGTCTTCCTCCACTAGGTTTATGATCCTGGTGATGATACAATACAACATTAGGAATCACTGACTGGTGGGATTCTTCCAGTGCTGGTATCAAACAATCTATAGGAACCCCACTGGGTGATTTTCCTTGTGATAATAAAAAATTAACTGTAAGACTTACACTGGGTGAGTCACCCTGTGCGGATGGAACCTCATTGACTGATTCTCCTTGTGATAATGCAAAACAAACTGCAGAGAACTCCATGGGTTGATTCTCCCTGCCATGATGCAAAACAATTCTCACTGTGATGATACAAAACAAGCTAAAAATCTCTGCAGGACTTGCGGTACTAATTCTACTCTCATTGTAAACTTATGGAAACTCTATTAAATTCAAAACTCAAGAACTTAAAACATATTTCTCAGTGTAGACCCATCCTAGTTGCAAGCTTCCGTGTGGAGGAAGTAATATCTTCTGTGTATTTATTTTTATCTACATGTGTTTAAAACATGTGTTGTCAGTTTCACACCAAAAGAATCAGATGCTAATGAATGTTTTGAAGTCAAGTCTGTAAAAGGACCAAATTTCCATCAATAACGCATTGAACAATGTCTGTTTTCTTCAGTTACAAATAGGATAAGCTCTCAAAAGATTTATTTTGCAGAAATTTAATTTGTCATTATCAACCAACCTTGACCAGCCAAACCCATATTACATACTCTTTTTTATCTTCACCCATTTGTAGACTGGTTCCCATGTTTCAATATAATATGTAATTGTACAGTGTAATGGAGCAAATTTTTCTGTCGATCTCGGTAGAACACATTTAGTTGGACACGTGTACGATTTAATTAAATTTATGGAGTTCTGCGCACGTTAAAGTGCCATAACGCACGGATTGGTACAGTCTCTGTCACGAGTTTAGCAATTTTTGATTAAGGCTACGTTTGTTTAAACTGACCAGGAAGGGGTCAAATTCTGATCGGTTTGGAAAACTGTCATTTCTGAAAGTTACCAGGAATCAGTTGGGTAATCAAGGTTTGGCAGATGAACTACATTGTTTCAACATTGTTCGGGCAGGAAGTGTATTTCATTCAGATTGGTCACTCTGTGAATAGGGCATGGTTTCATATGAAAACTCTTCGGTTTAAATGTGCAAATAGCAAATTTTAAAATCAGTCTACACTTTTTCCTACAAGAGGGAAGTTGAAAAGGGGACTCCGAGTTGAATTTAGAAGAAATTCACTTGTAGAAATCTTCCAGGGGAAGGAATTGTCTGGAAAAATTGACAGACACGTTCTGGAAGTAAGAGCTTGGAAAAACAAGGTATTTGCAACAATCTTACGTAATTTGTTGATACTACTATGATGCTTCATTTGATTTATTTACTTGTATTTGCATGGATTTATTTAAGTTCGTAGATTTAATTTCTTGATATGGTATACCTGTGTTGAGTTCGTTTATCTGAGTCCGTACAATGATATTTTTCTTTATATAAACATTGACGGCTTGTTGAACTTATAGTTTCGTTTATTAGTGGAAATTATGTATTTAGAATTTTATGCCTTATTTTAGTTGAGATGCAAGAATCCGTATGAATTCTCCGACCTATATATGAATTCACATATGATAACCACTTGATTGTGTATAAATACAGTACTGCAAGGAATTTCATTCATTTGTGTAATTGAGACTAGTCCGGAACTAATGTCTTGGTGGGGGTGTTGGAATAGCCATTTAGTTGACCATTAATTTTGTGAAACGAGGTTGTTTACGGTCTGTCATGGCCAGTTAGACTAGATAGCCGTAGAATCAGTTTGAAATTAGGATAGAATTTATCTGACTTAACGAGAGGGGGAAGGTATTGATCCATTCCCCCAGTATAATGTGACGGAAGATTTAGGTTGTTTATTTTTGTTATTTTGGAGGGGTTGGGATAGCTCGAAGTTCTACACTCTACGGATTAAATCTTACGGACCCAAAGTGGACACAAAGTTGAAAGGGGTGAAAGGGACGAGGCACCTGTAAATTTGGAAAAGAAAGTCAAAAGTGAAGGAGACCCAGACTTACCAGCACAAGGAAGTCAAAAGTGGAGAAGACCCAGACTTACCAGTGCAAGGAAGTCAAAAGGGATAGTCGCAGTGGAATTCGGACTGAATCAAGACCATCTGGTTATGAAACTGTACAAGGCAATGTTTTCGATATATTTCATGTGATCTAAATGATGATTTAAATTCTATCACTTATCAGATCGACTATTGGTATCATTATTTCTTTGTATTTGAAAATTTGTGCAAGAAGTTAAGTCACAAAGAAAGAAGTGTATCTTTCAATCGTAATGTATTATTATTACTTTCGTTTATGAACTTTATTGTTAGAAATTTTGATTAAATTTTGTCTTTATTTGTAACAAGGGCTCGTGTTATTCTGTTCTATATACCTGCTCAGCTCTTTATCTATTCCACCCGTAATTTTCTCAATTTCTATTGATATTTACTCGTCCCGGGCAAATTACACCATCAGCGATCACCTCTAGATAATGATAATCAAAACCATAACACCCACCCCAACAAAGCTGGGAGGGGAGTGTATGACATACAGTAAGACCTGCAGGATGATTCCCTTTGTGATGATACAAACTGAAGGAACCCCACTGTGTGAATCTCTGATAATGCAAAATAAACTATATAAACCCATGGAATTTCCTCGGGTGTATTTCCGTTAATTTGCTTACATCAGTCAAAGTGACAGTAGTGTATTAACTGTTTCTGACATAATTGCTCAAAGTGCTTATGACTCATTAAAAAATTGTGTTAAAAGACAGGTGATTGTCATAGTTCAGAACACTTTAACGTATTTTGGAGGGATATTGTGGTTCTTTGAATGTGAAACTAGCAGTTTAGGTTTTCATCTCAGAACAGTTGAAACTTAGCATTGCCTCAAAATCAATGGCTTCAGCAAAAAAGTCACAAAGTCTGTCATTTGAAAATCCATTTTTTTTCCAAAACTGGATGAAATTAATATTTTTCAGGAAATAATTCATCAGTTGATATTTTTGCATTTAGTGAAGACTTGCGCTATTTGTTTTGTTTTTTTCACGATGATGAACCTAGTATTACCTAACAATAGTTTTCAGTAAGAAAATACTAACAAAAATGGTGGACTTCTGATTTATATTTCTTTCGAATCACAATATAATCTTAAGGAAATGGTATGGAAATGCTGGTAATCTGGATGGAAATGAGAAATAATGAAATAATGTCCGAAATTCATTTATATCATATTGTGTATTTAGGCACTACAAATTCTGAAAATCCCTGAAATGCCATATTTGAAAGTAAGCTTGAAACTTTGTATTATAGCAGGCAAAGAAGTCCGTTTGGTACGTGACTTTACTTATTATCAACTTTTTGACAATAATAAAAACTGGATGAAATGATGGAATTAATGTACCAACTAGAGTAATAGAAGTATCTGAAATATTAATTGATTGCATCAATACTAACAATGATGACAATATTTGGGATTTACAGTACCACAATTTGTAACAAGCGATCATTATCCTATATGTAGAGCAGACTAATTGAAACAAAAATATTAAACCCTATCATTACAAATATATCAAGTATAAAATAATGAAAAGATTTAATACATAACAATATTCTTTATAGATCTGACATTTATCCTTTGGTCGGTAATTGACTTTTATGAGTACCCATCAGATGCTCTCGACATTTGGCTAAGTATATTGACTGACATCCTGAATAGTCCTGCTCCTGTTAGTTTCAGTAAGGTTAATTGATATAATTAACCCAACTTGTGTACAAGTCATACCTTGAGTGCTGTTAGGGCAAGGGATAAATTCCATGAATTAGAAGATTCCAAGAGCTAGAAATTCTGGAAAACAAGTCAGTGATTTATAAAGACATGGAATTCCCCATGCATGATCAGCTTGCCCATTTTAGGAATTGTTTTTAGTTGGCATCTACAGAAGCAGTCATTTTGTATAAATTTAGTTTATACATGTATATTAGAATCATTGGAGAATCGCCATGTAACATCACAGTTAAGTATGTGCAGAGCTTTGATTGGCATGACCAATGTGGCAGCTGAGGAATCAGATGAATCCTCATATGATTCGAATGTTTTACCAAATTAAGCGCATGCAAAAGTTAAATGGCATTAAAGATTATAAAGGACTGTCTATACTATATAAATTCAAATCAAGATAATTAAAATTTTGTCCTATTTGTTTGTGTTCAGTTATTGTTATGTATGTTTCTTGCGTTATGATATTTTCTGCAGGCCTTATGACATTTAGTTCCAAACCATCGGTGTTTTTTTTACAAATAGGATTGCTATTATTTGTTACAAAACATTTTTTGCACTGTCATTAATCATAAGATTGATGAACATAAACTGTTGATATCATTCTGATACATGGATTGTACACTATTATGTGCATCCTGCATTATTTATTACTATGTTTTCTTGTTTTAAAGTATCAATATTTTTAGTAAAATCCACCTGTTTATTTTCTTGCCATTGCAGATGTTTTGATAATGTATTATCATCAACAGGTAAAATTTGTTTAGTTTTGAGGTTGAAACAAAAACTGATAATTAACGTGGAGTGACCAACTGTACAAAGTGTGTCAAGTTGTTGTGTGCAGAATTTATTCTTGTATTTCAAACAACAGAATAGTCAGTAACATATGAATTTAGGAAAGTTGTAGAACCAACACTCATATCGCATATTCTATTTAATATAATAAGAGCATTATCTCTCCATATTCCTGTCAGTATTTTCACAGTGGTATTAATTTTCCTAATCTGGTGTTACTCATCTCTTAGGCAGTTTATACTCATCAAGAATTTTTGCAGTATCATTGAATAAGCTTAATATAATCAGCACCAAAAATCAAAGTGTTTGAGAAGAAACTAATATATTTTAAAATTATATTGATATTATGAGTCGGGCATTTAAAACTCCAATTACAAACATATATTTATTCAAACTACACATGATAGTAGTTTAGGATCTAAATGTGTCAATTTCATCTTAGATTAAAACTTTGAATCTGTTGGAGGAAAAAAGATGACTCCAAGAAACCAAAGTATGTAATCTGAGTCAGATAGAATGATAGTTACAAAAGGAAAGATATAATTCTTTTGACAACGTCACAGTTAGTCAACAAATATGGAGTAGGGCTATGGTCTTTCTACCAAGCCCAGTCAACCACCCATGTGACCATGCCCAGTGATGTCAAGGTAGTGATTGTTGTTCTTTAAAACAATGTACTTTCATGTACATTAATGCATTATATCAGTTGTCTACTATTCTTGTTATGAATACTGTATAATGTATTTTGATGTACTCACCTTTAATTCCTTATTCTGGTTCTATATCTTCATACAAATAGATGTACTAGCCTTTAATTCCTTACACTGGTTCTATACTATTCTTCATACAAATAAATGTACTAGCCTTTAATTCCTTACACTGGTTCTATACTATTCTTCATACAAATAAATGTACTAGCCTTTAATTCCTTATACTGGTTCTATACTAATCTTCATGCAAATAGATGTACTAGCCCTTAATTCCTTATACTGGTTCTATGCTATTCTTCATACAAATAAATGTACTAGCCTTTAATTCCTTACACTGGTTCTATACTATTCTTCGTACAAATAAATGTACTAGCCTTTAATTCCTTATACTGGTTCTATAATATTCTTCATGCAAATAAATGTACTAGCATTTAATTCCTTATACTGGTTCTATGCTATTCTTCATACAAATAAATGTACTAGCCTTTAATTCCTTACACTGGTTCTATACTATTCTTCGTACAAATAAATGTACTAGCCTTTAATTCCTTATACTGGTTCTATAATATTCTTCATGCAAATAAATGTACTAGCATTTAATTCCTTATACTGGTTCTATGCTATTCTTCATACAAATAAATGTACTAGCCTTTAATTCCTTATACTGGTTCTATAATATTCTTCATGCAAATAAATGTACTAGCCTTTAATTCCTTATACTGGTTCTATGCTATTCTTCATACAAATAGATGTACTCACCTTTAATTCCTTATTCTGGTTCTATTCTTCATACAAATAAATGTACTAGCATTTAATTCCTTATACTGGTTCTATACTATTCTTCATACAAATAAATGTACTAGCCTTTAATTCCTTATACTGGTTCTATAGTATTCTTCATACAAATAAATGTACTAGCCTTTAATTCCTTATACTGGTTCTATGCTATTCTTCATACAAATAGATG
>JAECUM010093824.1:0-62182 GCA_016617855.1 Megalonaias nervosa | reverse complement strand
TGTGTCGTTAAACGTGTCTTCACCAGCGGTGTCAGGTTTCCATACTACGCAAGCATCCAGATGAGTGTTCTTGACCTCTTTTCCGTACGTCAAGATATTTTCTAGGTACGCTCGGTAAGGGTAAGTATCCATGCTACTGCTGATCAGTTTGTTATTCAAGTACAAATCCACTTCGCTGAACAAGGAATGCACGAACTTGTTGACGGGAGCTACTCTGGAATCGGCTCCCGGATTGGTGTTGTCAGTTTTGATCACTTTCAGTTTCAGGTACAAGTATCTGCTATTCAGATCGAGATAATCTTCCGGCTGCCCTTTAATTTCAAACTCAATGGGAGCTGAATCCGTCAAAGAGGAGACTGGATAAAATTCGACCCATTGGGATTCTTGCATCGCCATCATGGTGGGTGGCATAGCAAACAGATCCAGTTCCGACTTGGAACAAGTACAAGACTCTCGGTGCATCATTTTCTTTTTTGAATAATCAAAAACGTCTAACTCTCAGACGGTTTTTCTTTTCTTAGACTTTCTAGCTCTACGGGTGTGAAGTCCTCTGAAGCGGTGTTTTCGTCGTCTTTTTCTGCCTTGTCCTTGCTGTGGCGTCAGGGAAGCAGGAATGCCTGACTCGGCATTGCCCAGGGCATTTATAGGAGTTTCTCGCCGACCCAAAAGGTATTTGCCCGTTTGAAGCAAGACATTTTTGCCTGCTCTCAAGAAAGCTTCTTTGGGGTTTTGTTTGTCAATGATGACATTTTGGAGACATTCTTTACCTTGCGTCAACGCGGCATCTTTTAAGGCGTGCAATCCCCGTGTCACCATCGGTTTCAAAACGGGAACCACTGTACGAAAGGCCGATTTGAGCATATCACCTAAACCATGTCCTCGCTGTCGAGCGACTCCTTCGTACACAGGATACATGGCTGACAAAAAGTTAGAGTAATCGTTTTTGAAAATGGAGTTTCACTGTGACATTCCCTTTGGTGAATGGAATATTTTGTCCCAGATCTCCTTTTATAGTAATGTTGACAGGGTCGAAATACGACTTACTGACGGGCAAATAGTGAGGATGTACAAATTCGCGGTGAACGTATTAGGTGTTTCCACCTTCCTCGTCAGCATTCGTGGCAGAATCCACTTTGAAAGGAATGACACGCAGTAATGGTACGGAGGTGTGTCCCACCACGTTGTACTCCACCACATCGGAGTACACAAACATCAAATTCAGTCCTTGGTTCATTTCTACAGGGAATAGAAAATCTCTCCCAAAATCTGAGTTACTGGTCACGGCTGGTATTTCGTTTCTCATCTTGATCAACTTGGGGTCTCCACCCAAAATGTCATACAATTCAGGACAAAATGTAATGGCCAATACTTTGTCCTCAGAAAATTTGATGAGTAGGCGACGAGATATTTTGTGGTAATCGATCGTGACACTTTTTCTGGTTTTCTCCAAGACTTTACCAAACATGAAATTGAACCTGTCAGCCATGGTGTTCACTAAATGTTGACCACTAAAATAATAGCCCACAGGAATTTTCAACAGATAAGTGGTACGTTTAGTTTTGGGGTCTTATGATTTAATAGAGTCAGCTATACTGCTACGTTCATCCAAGGCCTGTTGCACTTGTTCGTCATGAACTTCTACCGTAAAAGTGTTTTGATTTTCGATGATGTTTTTGATTTGTGTAGGGTGAATCATTTCCACTAAAGCCACTTCCCAATAGGCTTCGTGATCCAATTGGATGGCTTGAGGTAATCTGGCCGTGTAACAGCACAAAGTGTTATTGGGAAACACCTCCATGGAACTGTCACTGGGTAACGTTAAGTAAAATTGGTTGTTCATAATTCCAAAGTTCTAGTGTCCGATGAGTCACTGGAAGTCAGAGGAGTGTCTAAAAGAGGATTGTTGTGATTGGATTGGAGACTAACGTTGGACGCAAGGCCACCGTTGTTGTTGTTGTTTCCGTTAGAAGAATATTTCAGAGACGGATTGGGAAGAAGGTAACCAATGAAACTGCTCAGTAAAATAGTCCACAATTTTTTGTCTCCTTGTTGCAAACTCAAATTGGCAATGGCAGCACCGATGACACAATACACCACAAAGATTTGGCAGAAAAAGACGATTTGCGTTTTAGGCACACGTTCTCCACACCACACCCACAAGGGTTGCTTTTGTAGATCTTGCGGAGAAGAACTGGGCGACGGAGTGGTCACTGCAGTAACTGAGGCTGTGTTGAAAGGCATGATGGTCACTTCTTTTTATAGTCGATGAGTTGCGAAGCGGCGATCCAAGAGTCAAAACTGGGAGGATATCCTTTCCAACGTACTTTGACTTCTTTGACACGTTTCTTTCCTACTTTTTGGGTTCTTCGATTGAGAATGCTTTCGATCTCGTACACGTCGTCTTCTTTTTTGGTCACACGTTGTAACTCGGGCAAGTAAAAGGTTCCTTTTAACACTTTTCCGTCCATGTCTTCTAATTTATAGACGGGAGGATGACGGCCACGCACACGTTCGGTGACACGAAACAATTCGGTGGTCCAATTGGGTAAATAACCTTTGTCGAAAGTGCGTTTGGTTTTGCCAATGCGTACCCAATCTCCTGATGCCAACACTCCACCTTTCTTGGGGACAGGCACTGTCGGGGACGTACCAAACAGTCGCTCGAGGACGGTCACTTCGTTGTCGGGAGTCACTTCTTGGGGGGCACACCCTATGCTCCGATGGTAACATTGATTGTACGATTGGACTAGGTGTGGCAAGACGTCGATGTACTTGAGAGTGTGTTGATGCGTAAAATAGTTCCACATGCGTTCTTTCAAGGTGCGTTGAAAACGTTCCACGATGCTGGCTTTGGTTTCGGGATTCTCGGTAGTGAAAAAATGAATGTCACGTTTCTTCAATTCTTTTTGGAAAGCTTGGTTCAAAAATTCGGTGCCTTTGTCAGTTTGCCATCGAAGAGGGTGACGACCGCGTTGTTTCAACGCCAGTTGCAGGGCTCGCACTAACTCACTGCTCGATTTGGAAGTCAATGGTACGACCCAAGCAAATTTGGAAAAGACGTCGATGACACAAAACAAATATTTGTAGCCACGATTGTAGGTAGCCAAATGAGAGACATCGGCTAAATCGGCTTGCCATTGGTGATCGATACCCTCTATTTGGGTGCGACTTTTGGAAAATTTTAGTCGAATGGGTTTGTGTAAGGTGTACGTGGTTTGTTCTTGTAACCAGCGTTGAACATGAGGTAAACGGATACTTTTCAGTCGAGTTTTGGCAGCACGATACAATTTCTGAACTCCTTCGTAACCTGCGGGATGGGATGGATCGAAGTAAATGCAGGCTAACACCTTCTCCATGTTTTAATAAGTGATCCAATCTTCACTGACGTTACTCTGAATGGGACGAGGGGTGGTTTAGAAACGGTTTTACGTGTCCGATGTGCGACGGGTGTTGAAGTGGAAGGTTATTTTTTTGGTGGTGGTTGTGGTAATGGAATGGCTTTGGTCTTTTCTTTTTTCACTTCTGCTTTCCCTTCTTTCATTATCACTTCTGTCGAAGGTGGAGTGGACATCATCTTTTTAACCCAAGCTTTAAGTTCGTCTCGTTGCAGTGTAGGGGAATGGGTCAACAAGGACGCTGCAATCTTACTAGGGATGGGAGCTGCTGACGGTGTTTGAAAGACTTCTCTTGCCTCTTCTTCCTCAGTCAACCGTGGGGCTGCCTCTGTCTTGACCGCTGGGAGTGGTAGCGGTGGTGGTGGTGGTAGTGAACTTTTCATTGGGGCCTTAAAATCTTTCAGAGAGGGTAGAACTGTTTCGTCTCAAGCTTTTTGGTGAAAGAGTTTCAGTCGTTGCAACAACTGACAGTACCGTTGCGATTTTTCCGTTTCTGACAAATCGCTGCGCTCCATCAACGATTGCAATTCGTGTTGTAACTGGGACATCTCGGTCAAATGAGGATTGGGAGGTAAATGTGGGGTTCGTTGTTCTTGCCAACGATGGTATTCCATTCATCATTTGTAAGGGACTAAAGCTAGTTTTCGTCCTTCCATCAGATTTCAAGGATCACGTTTGAGATCTTTTGATTTCAGAGGTCCCTTTTATCTTCTTGGTCCTTTTCATCTTCATCCCCCCAGGATGTTTTCCAATACTCCTTTCAGCAAGGGTCCTCCTAATGTTCCCATTACTCCTTTCAGTAACATGGGTAAAAAAGGCAAAATTCCTCCGCGTTGCACCAACATCATTTTCTTTTGACTAACGGGTATTTTCTTTTGGACCATTTGACGAAGAACGTGTCGATGTTTGCCTAAGCATTCTTTCTGGTGTTTAGACAAAGGTATTGTGCCTTTCAAGACATTCAGACAAATTCGCACACGGTATCGATGGCATCTTTGGAGGCAGTTTGAATGAGTTTTTTCGCATGGGTGGAGGAGCTTTGGACAGGACGGACAACATGTCCCAATGTTTGGCTAAACGAGGTGGCAGTCCTTTCCTTTTCTTTCTTTGGGGAATGTCTTTTTTGGAGTGACATCTTTCTCGGTAGGTTCATTGGTTCCGTGGCACACAGCAAAATTACACTAACGTCGATGACTTGTCACACGGTCTTTTGTCCTTTTTTGGTGGGACTATCGCTTCGTCATAAAGGTGCCGATGTGTTTACCAAAATTACCAAACAATCCTCCTCTTTGATGACTCCTTTTTTTCTTTGGACGAGTGTGTCTTTTCTGGGGGTGACGTGTACGTTTGGCTAAGCGTTTCCTTGGATGACAAGACTGTCTTTTTCCTTTTCCTTTCTGGACAGAAGAACGACGATGAGGGGACATGGTTTGATATACAACATACACTAATGTCCATGGCTCGACATGCGTCCTTTTATTTGACTTTGTACCCAGCTTAAAAATTGACTTTGTACCCAGCTCGTCTAGCTAAATTACGTATCGCTTGAAGCTGCTCATTGTCAAAAAATCCTCCTCTTTGGTGACTTCTTCTTTTCTTTGGACGAGTATGACTTTTCTGGGGGTGATGTGGATGTTTGGCGAAACGTTTTCTCGGATGACGTGATTGTCCTTTTCTTTTTCATTTTCCTTTTTGGACAGAAGAACGACAATGGTGTGTACTTCTTGGAGGGGACATCTTTGGGTGTTCAGCAGAACAAAAAAACACTGATCCGTATTGTTTGCCTCAGGTCTTTTATACTGGAATGCGTCGCCACTGATTGTCTTTATGTCGTATCAACTTGATGACAGGCAACACACGTCGTGGAGGAGTTCGCAACGGACTAAATCGGGACAGTTCTTGCTTGGGCAAATCCAGTAAACTCTGTAACACACCCGTTCTTTCTTGGACTTTGACTTTGGGGGCAGGTGCTTTGTGAGCAGCGGCCACTGCCGCTAAAGAGGAAGAGGGTGTCAGCGCTGAAGGAGAAGTTTTTGGAGACACTCTCTTGCGGGTAGAAGCTGTATTCTGTGGACTTTTCTTTTTCTTTTTCTGAGGCTGTGACCTGGTCTTGACACCGTTGCTCTTTTTCTTTTGGGTACGTTTGGGCGTGCCTTTTTTCTTGGGGACAACTTTGGGAGCATTAGGATCCCATTTTAAGAGGGGACGAATGATGACACCTCCTAAAGAATCACTTCCTCCAGGTTTCAAAATGATTTGCTGTTTGGTTTGAGTGTCAATGCGAGGATCGGCTGGTTGCGTCAAGGCGACTTTGTTTCTGTCTAAAAAAACGTTTGGTTTGATGTGGAATCTGAATGATGCCTTGCAGTAATTGACGTGCTGTCACCTTAAACCATCGTAAGACTTCTTTGAGACTAGCTTCTAAGACACGAGCACGTATTTGTGGATTTTTTTTGCGACTGATACCGTACAAGGCACGAATCAATTTAATGGGAAGATGAGACTGAAGGGGCGTCTTGTTGACAATGTGTGAGACAGAGTCCAAGTGACCGAGGTTTTTATAGATTTTTTTGGTGATTAAGTCGACGAAGGAGACGTGTACACGACAGGCCCTTGACATCAGTGGTGAAACAGATGGGTACGAAATTGCAAATAGTCAGGAGTGGTAGGTTTTAAATCCATGAGTAAATAAGCGTGTGGGGTTTGAGTGGCATCGTCGTACACATTTGTCAGCCAAGGCGTTCCTAACTGTTTGGCTAAAACTTGTACTTGCGATTTATCTCTAGGGCTTTTAAACAACACCACGTAATGAGCATTGAGACTGATGGTGCGATGGGCTTTACTTTGTTGAAACAAATTTTGGGTGATGTAAATGACACTGGCATTAGGATGATGCCCTTTGCGCGTAAACCAGAGTTCAATTTCTTCTTCGTCTTCTCCTAACATGTCGTCAAAAATAACCAAATGAGTTTGACTAGGGTCAGACCCGATCCCGTCGTCCTCGCCAGGAATGCCTTCCACAAAGACGATGGAATCGCCTTGACTTTCTCGCAGAAGGCTGTACGCCGATTGCCACTCTTTGTAACACCACACGATGCGTTGAGGGGGACGATCGATCAAATGATGTTTATGTTCGATCAAACGTTTGACAAATTCGGTTTTGCCTGAACCGCTCGGTCCGGCAATGAGCATGTTAAAGGGATGACGAAGATACAAGGCCTCCCAACTAGTCCGATCTACGTGTTCGTCAATGACTTTGACAGTGGAGGAAGAGGGAGCAGAGGCAGTAGAGGTAGCCATAGCAGTAGTAGTAGTAGTGAAAGGAATGTCACTTTTGACAGGAAGACAGACAAGACAAGAGTGTTTATTCTTTTTTCAGGACACGTTTATTGTCATCTTTTAAAGTGAACAACACGAAAGACAAAAATACATAAAAGCCAAATGGCTAAGTACATGAATAAAAGACACATTAAAACGATCATAGTGGAATATAAACAAGTCTCTGTAGAACATTTGTGATGATCAAGAGGTGAAATCGTAGGGGTACTGTGTAATGTTCTGAGCGTCTCTACACTCCTTGGCACAATCACACAAGAGTCCTCCCGGAATGGCGTTTCAGGGATGTCGATCACGGTCCTGTCCTGAAGAGAGTAGTTTTCCTCTGTCACGACTTCTTCTTCTTCTTCTTCTTCTTCTGGCACTGTCACTAACACTGGTTTAAAAGTTACTTTTTCACGGAACGTTTTAATTTTTTAGGATTACAAATCTTTGGCATAGTGTGCCACGTCTTTTTTCCAAATCTCAAGCCCCCAACTTTTCCAGTCACGTACATCTTTCCAGTGAGGGTGTAAATCACAAGCTACACACACGTCGTCGTACACATCTTCCGTGCCTAAAAGTTGACGAATCTTGTTTTCCTGTAGAGGTTGAGAAGTATCAAGATGAAAGCGCAAAGCTTTGAGCAGAATGAGTCTCTCGTGTACATTTAAAGGGACCACTTTCATGTTTTTTGGAATATTAGGTACTGTTCGTAAAGAGTCCACAAGGAATCAGCTGGTAAACGAAATCCCAGAGAACAAGTCACTAAGACACACACTACACGTCGACCGCAATTCAATGGACACAGTTCTCGTAATAGGTGTTCGTAATCC
Source organism: Megalonaias nervosa (assembly GCA_016617855.1). Taxonomy (NCBI): domain Eukaryota; kingdom Metazoa; phylum Mollusca; class Bivalvia; order Unionida; family Unionidae; genus Megalonaias; species Megalonaias nervosa. Next base: position 54,636 of record JAECUM010093824.1, on the reverse strand, counting down.
TCTACCGTTTGAATAGTGTCATTGATTTCCTTCCACGGAATCTGTTGCATCACGAATGATAAAGGTCGTGGCATGGTCGTCCGTTTTTATATTCTCTTTTTTTGTCGGAGGTAATAAGAGTACTTCTTGCACAGAGCTAATCTTACTCCAGTAGCGAATCCAAATTTTTTAGTCACTAGTTCACACACAATACACCGTACAGAATTTTCCATTACAGACAAAATTTGGTAGCGTAAAAGATTTTGGTACTCCTCTAACTCTTCCTCTCGAATTCGTTGTAGTATGGCCACCTTGTAAGTTGAAGGAAGAGTGACAACCAAAGTCTTCTGGTTCTCGTCCAGTTAAACAATGTCTGACCAATGGAACGCTTTCACATGAATCAATCCTCTTATAGCATTAAGGTACCAGTGGTTCCAACATCGGTGACGTAACGGATGCAATTGTTCTTTGCGTTTCACTCGTATTTTGACGAACTCGCGGTAAATGCGTTCTCTCAATTCCACAGGCAAAGCACGAATGTTCTCTTGTAAAGTATCCATAACCATGTCAGTCAAACACTTCTCCTAGAGCGAAAGTAATGAATGTAGTGAGAAATTTCTGACCACTGCCATTCCAGGAAACGGTCAAGAATGTCAGTAAAATCTTCAAATGTAAATGATCTAAAGCGAAATAGTAGAACGAACGCACCCTTGATCCAGAGAAATCGGACTTGTTTGTTGATTTTGGTCAATTTCCTCTTGTGAATTTCTCGACATAAAAGTTCTACAGTCACTAATTGAGATTTGTATCTGGCAAGTCCCTGCCAAATGTTCTTGTAGATCTTCTCTTGCAATTCGATTGGTAATGTTTGAAGATTATGTTCTACATGGGGTTTAAATACTTGTCTAGAGGTTGTCCAATGTTTGACTCCTAGCCCCGTAGCTGGTTTCTTACACGACATGGTAGACCCACTTCAATGACGAGGTCCCACTAAAAGTAGGTAGTGACAATCTGGAGACCATCGAGCATGTTCCAGGTAAGCGCAATCTTTCTTCTCCCACGCGTGAAGTGACACGACGCAACTGAAGCACTTGACTTTATCCCCTTCGCCCAAGTAGATAAATCCAGCTCTAGATAGCGCGTTCGTTGGTGTGGATAGTAAATGTGTGTATGTTTTATGCTTTCTCGTTCGTTGGTGAGGATAGTAGATAGATGTTTTTTTTTCTTCTCATCCCGATTGTGTGGATACTATATTTGTGTGTTTTATGCGTTCTCCTTCGTTGGTGTGGATAGTATATGGGTGTGCCTTTCATCTCTTCCTTCGTTGGTGTGGATAGTATATGGGTGTGTGTTTTATGCTTGTCTTTCGTTGGTGAGGATAGTATATAGGTGTGTGTTTTATGCTTGCTCGTTCGTTGGTGAGGATAGCATATTTGTGTGTTTTATGCTTTCTCGTTCGTTGGTGAGGATCGTATATTTGTGTGTTTTATGCTTTCTCATTCGTTGGTGAGGATAGTATATTTGTGTGTTTTATGCTTGCTCGTTCGTTGGTGAGGATCGTATATTTGTGTGTTTTATGCTTGCTCGTTCGTTGGTGAGGATAGTATATTTGTGTGTTTTATGCTTTCTCATTCGTTGGTGAGGAAAGTATATTTGTGTGTTTTATGCTTGCTCGTTCGTTGGTGAGGATAGTATATAGGTGTGTGTTTTATGCTTTCTCATTCGTTGGTGAGGATAGTATATTTGTGTGTTTTATACTTGCTCGTTCCTTGGTGAGGATAGTATATTTGTGTGTTTTATGCTTTCTCGTTCGTTAGAAGAGAACTGGACAAAAGAGAAAAAGGAGAAGGAAAACAGAAAGAAGAAAGAAGTCTTTGAGAAATTAAACAACAATTGGATAAAAGTGCAAGAGAAATTTAGAGCTATGGGTCATCCTGACTGGATGCCAGAGAAAGAAAAGAAGAAAGGAATTATTCAAAAAGTCAGGAACTGGTGGAAGAACTGGAGAAGATAAAAGAAGAAGAATCCAAAGACCTTTTCAGGGCCACTCCATTGCCTCGGAAAGATATTTATTTTCACTTTGCCTAAAAAAAAATTTAAAACCCTTACTCTACTAAAACACGAACGCGCCTGATTCGTGATTGTCTATAGCAATGACACAGGTGGTCTGACGTCAGAGTACTACCTTGCTACATTGTTGCCAATTACCAGTACCACGACGTCACCCTACCTGTTCCATTCCTCTTGACGCTATACAAGCCCACGTGTGCTAATACAAAATTCCTATTGAGGCTATATCCCCCCAGGCTGATATTTTGAGGCTATAAATCTTGAGGCTATACTGCCGGGGCCTGTTTTTAATATTACGGTCTACGTGAGGCTATATCGCCCCACTATACTACTTATATATATATATATATATATATATATATATATATATATATATATATATATATATATATATATATATATATATATATATATATATATATATATATATATATATATATATACAGAAAAAGCGGTAACAGGATATTAAGCAGGATATTAAGGTGTAAAAAGTTAAGAAGGTTAAAGGATGTGCATGAACATATATTTTGTTATGATGACAGTTGACTTAAATCTTTCTCGAAAGCAGAGGAAAATATCGATAAATACTACCATAGGTACAACAGCCGGTTCCGCGCGGCAAAGTGTGTGTATCTACTAATAAGGGAATCCCTCGTTGGGGCACCGGTTTCATGTTCTCGGCCATATCTATTTATTAATTCATATAATTTCTTCCTAATATGCTTACCATAATGAAACGATATTGTTTGAAGCTCTGCAATTGAACTCTTTCAATTTAAATTTTTTCTGGTTTCAATAGTTGAAATTACAGGTTTGTTACCTCCATCGTGTCCCATTTGTCTAAATTGATCACGGTCCCTCCTTCCTTAAGCTGGCATTGAAATCGCTTTTCTAGTATGTAATTAATAAGCTAAACTCTAGCCTTCCTTTCTACATAGCTTACTTATGAAATCTTCAGCTTTCTTATATCACTTAGGAACACAACAGCCATGACACCTTTCGTTCCTTCATAGTTTTCAACGAATATCTTTCAGTGATCTTTCTTGTACCTCTTTGAAAGACAACACTTCGATCTCCTTTTTACCTCCATAGCTTCCGTATGAGGTCTTCAGCGATATTTCCTATTTCGTTTGGGAAGACAACAGCATCAATTACATTAGCAGCAGGCAGGGTGAACCCTACAACTTTGTACGTGACTTTATTTTACAAAAATAAAGGTTCCTACAGGGGCTGAAAAATAAGGTCAATAACGCTAAACCGAACCTCCTAACGTTTATTATTACCGTATAGTTTGAAAAACGAATAATAAATCGTTTGGTTTAGCTCATTTTTGTTATTTTATTTTTGATTTTTTTGTTTTTTATGTCATAATGCGTTTAGTTTACTCGGCGGGTCACTCATTTTTTGTCATTCACCCTGCCTGCTGCTATAATTAAACAGCCAGTATAAATATTATTAATAATGGTCGTTATAGGCGAACCACATTCAGCTAGATTAGCAAGAGAGCGACTAGAAGCAATTAGAAAATATTTACCTGTTCGTGATGCTGTCAAACGACAATTACAAGAACGTCAGGAATCTCATGTTGAATTTGAAGAGGATACAAAACAATTATTTAAACCTATTACAGAGACAACTAAACCTCTTCTTCCTGTTTTAGAGAAAACCGCTGAAGCAACTGGAAAAATAGCAGAAATAACAAAACAGACAAAAAGAATTTTACGTGGACTTCCAGCTGAAATTGCTGCTGCTCACCCAATACAACAAATACCTGTAGTCGCTGAAGCACCAGCCCCTAAACAAAAGATTCTTACAATAAGTAATGCTGGACTGATAGATAAATTTAGTGAAGAGACTATTAAAGTAATTAATGAAATTAAAGATCCACAGCAATTAGCTGATTTTGCTGTGAAAACTTTCGGTCGAAGAGATAAATTAATGAAACCTGAATACGCTAAATATATTAAAACCCGTGAACAGTGGCGAAAAGTATTATATCGCATACGTATGAATGTTGAACAAACTAAAACTAATGATCCATTATATCAAAACTATATTGATTATATTGATTATTATGTCGAATTAGAAAAGAAAGAAGCAAAACAACTTAGAGAACAGAGAAAACAAGAGAAGGAAGAAAGAAGAAAAGCAAAAGAGGAAGAAGCAGCAAGATCAAAACGAAAATATACAAAAAGAACACAAACTCCTCCTCCTCCTGAAACATTGGAATTACCAACACCATTACCACCACCACAACAACCATCTCCATCTCCATCATCATTATCATTACCACCACCATTAAGATCATCATCTCCTCCTCCTCCACAAAAACAGGATCCACAATTATTATTGTCACCGTCTATGTTAAAATTACCAGAAGAAGCACCGCCTCCTTCATCACTTTCAGACAAAGAAGAAATTCTGTACAAGATACAAAATTTAGAAAAAAGTCTAGAATATTATGAAGGAGAGTTAATGTCTATTAGGAATAATATAAATAGACGAAAAAAAAATATAGATCTTAAGTTGAAAACTACTGAATCAAAAATTGATAAAAACAGAATAATTAAAGATTATACTAGTGATTTAAGTTTCCTTGAAAAAGAAAAAGCAAGACATATAAGATGGATAGATCGCATGAAAGAACAACTAAAAGAATTAAAAGATAAATTAAGAGAAATAGAATCAGTAGAGAAAGAAGGAAAAGGTTTCTCTGCCGGAGATGATTTTACTCTATGTCCTAATAACGTTATCTCTGACGTTGAACGTCTCGAAATACTAATCGGAGGAAAACGAGCTGGTAATAATTCTCCAGAAATAATTAATGAGGCGGCTGATATTTGCAGACGGTTATTTACAGGCGGTATTATGGACGTTGATGTTTATCAGTCTCTTATTAACGAAATTGCCGATGACTACTACAGTGACTGAGTACGTAATTAAATACAATTACTATAATAAAATGATCGTACATAATACTCAACGTGGACCAACCATGGTCAGGGTAATAAACTCACGATTACCAGTATACAAAACAACCTGCGGAGATGGACTAGGTGATGTTGTTCAGGGTCTATTTAGAAGGATAGCCCCAAAAGCAATACCGATCGCAAAGCAACTGGGAATGAAAGCTATTGATGTTGTTCGTGAAAAAGGTATTGGTGCTATGGATAATCTCGCTGGTAAAGCATTTTCAGCGATCAAAGATAGACTAACACGATTAATACGACGAAAACCTCAACCTGTAAAATTACCTAGTACTGAAGTAATGCCTCCAAATGTCAGTAAAATAATAAATCAAGTTGCTAATCAAAAACTATCAGAGTTGGCTGATGTACCAATGTCAGAAAAAGAAAAAAATATAACCGCTAGTCTGATGGCAGGAAGTGGTCTCACTTCCCGAAGTGGTCTTCGTTTTAGACGATAATAATTATAATAAATATGTTTAAGCGCATATCTGATCCCGCATTCGACATGGACGCACCAGTACTTAAAGATGAGTCTGTGCGTGATTATCAATATTATTCTTATGATGCACGACAAGCAGATCAGCCTGGGCGAATTGAGCTACAAGTTCATGACACATGCAATATTATTCTTATGACGCTTGAATTCCAGATCAGCGTGGACGAATTGAATTGCAAGTTCAGGATACAAGTAGATATTTCCTACCCGCTGAGGCTTTTATTGAAGTAGAAGGTGAAATTTTAAATATCGCTAATCCTGCAGCACCAGTAGCATATGGAGACGATGTTAGGGTTGGTTTTGTTAATAATGGTATTATGGCGTTATTTGATAGTGCTACGTACATGATTGACGGAAAAAATATTGAATCAATTCAAAAGGACGTTGATGTTGCTACAACGATATTAGGTCTTGCAAGATACAGCGACGATTATTCAAGATCAACTGGTCCGTCAATGATGTTTGTCAAGGATACTTCTAACTACCCTGATAACAGACAATATAATTTAGTACAAACACCGCATGCTACTGCATCCGATCCACAACCAGCGGGAATGATAGCACGGCCTGCTGCTGATTTTTCGTTATTGCAAAGTGTTAATTCAGAATTTAACTTAGGATTTACAGCACGTCGAGCAATGTTGCGTGGTGGAAGAAGAGCATTTTCATGTGCCATTCCACTATCACATATCTTTGGATTCTGTAGAAATGTCAGAAAAGTCATTTTTGGAGCCAAACATACGGTTGTACTTGTACGAAAAGCAACTGACAATGATGCATTATGGCGACCTATTGGTGATGCTGGTAGAGTGATTCTGACAAAACTTTCTTTGTGGATGCCGGTGATGACTCCAACAGTATCTGAAGAAGATCGGTTACTTGCTTTTATGAGTCAAGGTGGTAAATCAGCGTTGTCATGGATAACAATGACCACAGATGCTATCCAGAGTAATATTAATGGTTTGTTTACATGGCAAATAGCTTCTCAGCAAGGTGTTTCTGCGCCACGACATCTATTTATTGCGCTTCAAGATGCTGAACGGGTGGATGATCAAACACATAGTATTATGATATTTGACAATCTTGGTGTTTCTGAAGTGTCTCTGAGGATAAATGGACATCAAGAACCATCCGAAGATATTTTATTGAATTTCGATCAAAATCATGTAGCACGTGCATATCATCGATTGATGACGTTCATGGGACGTGATCAAAATATTGATACTGGTTTACAAATGTCACAATTGGATTTTACAACATTATATCCAATTTATTACTTTTCGCTCGAACATTTAGATTTAACCAGACAGTCAGCAGTTGATATACATTTTCGAGCTCGTGTGACAATAGGAGCTATTGCCAATTACAGAGCAATTGCTGTCATACTCAGCGATAAATCGATGTTACTTGAAGGTGCTGGTTGACGAATGAGAGTCGTTGATGCTCCAGTAGAAAACATGTAATTAGATCGTTTATGAATATTATAATGTCGTATAATCACGTTAGTGTTAGTCTGACTCCTGGTCAGATTAAAAGGATACAATCAGCGTCAAAAAATAACTGTGGATTAAAAATATTTCTAAAGAAAGATCAGATGAGCGGTTCAAATAAATTATCTCTTACAGAACGTCAGCTCGGGTATTTCAATGAATCTAAAAAATCAAATAAAGGTATAAAACTTAATCTTTCTGCGGGTGCCATTAAAGATATCATTAAGACGGGTGGTATATTTCCACTTCTTGCTGCTATACCAGCATTAATAGCCGCTGCAGCCCCAGCTGTTGCAAAAGCAGCTGCATTAGGCGCTGTTGGAACTGCTGCTGGAATGGCATTAAAGAAAGCAACAGGAAAAGGAATTTAAAAAAAGGGAAGGGGTCTAAGATTACCAGGGACTCCACATTCATGGTACGGAAAAGGCCTAAGATTACCAGGGACAGTTTACTGATATCTCCTATGTCAAATTTTGATTTACTAGATGCTGCTAAAAAATTAAAAATAAAAATTTTAGAGGTGTTTTCATGCGTGATCAATTACCAAAACAACCAAATAACATTGAAACCGGTATTATTAATCTCGATAAAAATTCTGGTCCAGGCACGCATTGGGTCGCTTATGCAATTGATCCACGTGGAATTATTTATTTTGATTCATATGGACTAGCTCCACCAAAAGAATTCTTAAAGTATATTAGCGGCTATCAAAGTACTCCAATATGGTATTCAACATTACCAACACAAACATTAACCGATCCACCAATATGTGGTCGAGAAGTACTTAACGTACTTGATGCTATATCAAAATCAACAAAACCACCCCACAAAGTTGTACATGAATATACTACGACGTCACATTTAAACAGACATTATTAATATAATGGTAGATATTTATGGAAGATCTTCTCGTGGTAAAGGTCATCAGCAAGTTGATTTATCTAAATACGCAACTCTCGATCAGCTCAGAAATGAGATTGATGATTTATTAAACATAACCAGTGTGGATCAAAATGAAGTAGTTGTTTTTCAGGATTAAAAACTAGTAATATACAACTACCAGATGTACTTATACGAGTTCCTAACGCGGTTGTTAATAATATAGTTACTTTTACTGATCAGGGTAAAATACAAGATTCCGGTACGTCAGTCAGCGATTATATTAAGAAAGCTGGTGATTCATTTACAGGTAACATTATTATGAATCAAAATAAAATTACAGGTCTTGGAAACCCAACCGCAGATGAAGACGCCGCAACAAGGAAATATGTCGACGATCAAGAATCTAAGTACGTATTGGCCAACGGTGGTATAATGCGTGCATTTCTCAACATGAATAATAATGGCATTAATAATCTTAGGACACCGGAATATGATTTTGATGCTACAACGAAGAAATATGTAGACGATAGCAACATTCCTATTTCAACTTCGTTAAAAACAATCGGTGATGAAATGACTACACTTAGTGCTACTTTTTCCAAACATGTAGAAACGTTCTTAAATTTTCGTAGAAATGTAAACAAACCCATTAAAGAATTTTTTGGGGAACAACCGTTGAAATAAAACTAGCCGACATTAACACGAAACTCAATGATATTGTCAGTGGAATACCTACTATTGTTCAAAAAACTAATCTGATTAAAATTCCACACGGACAAATTAAAAATATTGTATATACAGTAGCATCAGGATCATCAACATGGACACCACAAAATAACACACTCGAACATACCGCAGAAGTAACTGGGTTATACAGGTTATCTATATACGATTCGGAAATTAATGCGGCAACTTCATTATCACCGAATGAATATCGTAATCCTCTATTGGTGATGTTAACCAAGAACATCAAAGAAATCTTTACGTTAATATCAACGGAAATACCTCCGAGACGTTACTGGTGGTGCCTAGAATTCGTAGCTGAAACTTAATTAAATGACGTTGCTAGTATAATGGATCAAACTCAGTCTCGCATCGACGTTCAACGTTACAGATGCAATCAGGTATGTGAGCGTCTGACTAAACTAAATAATTTTATCGACTATTATAACATGAAAATAAAAAAATACAAAAGACGTATAGTTGTTATTGATGTAGTTGTTTACTCGGTTTCTGCTGTTATTACTGGAACAGGATTATTATTATCAATGTTGACGATGACAGCACCTACTGTTATAACCATTATTGTTTCAGCATCAACGACTACTGCTGGAGTTCTAGGTATTATAACCAAAAAGATAGATACCTGTACAAATGTTAAATTACACGATTATATGATTAAATTACATACAGTTGCAGATGCATGTTCTAAATTATCTTTGTATATTTCTTCGTGTGTCAGTGATGGTGAAATATCCGATACTGAATTCGCGATGATGATGAAAACCTATGATGACGCTTTTAAGGTGATCGCTAATGATTTTAATGAATTAAATAATAATGATAATAATAATGACAGACAGGGAGTTACTTCAGCAGATCGTTACTAATAAAAAAAAAAAAAAAACTACTATGATATCGTTAAGTTCGACCAATCCTGAGTTTAGTGTCAATTTTCCAACATCAATTCCTGCAAAAGAAATAGCATTAGCACAGTTACGGGTTTATTATAGCTGGCCCAATATTAGATCAAAATCATTTGGTGGACTACAGCCAAATAATTCATTAATATTCGCTAATAAAAATAAACCAGATGGAACTCCTGATTGGCAAGTAGTTGGAATTCCAACGGGTAGTTATCAGATAGAACAGATTAATGATGCGTTCCAACGCAGAATTAAATCCATTACAGGAAAGGAATCAAAAATAGCAATTACTGTCTACGAACCAACACTATCTGCGGTTATTGAAATAAATTCCCCTGATTACTCCGTAGATATTTATCAAAGTTCGATCAGATCGGTATTAGGATGGCCTGAAGTTCCACCGGTTTATAATGGAGTTTCAGAGCCAAAAATAGAAGAATTTAAAATGAGTGAAGAAAAATTCATTAAAGATCCAGAATATCGAGGAAAACAACCATGGAGTAATAATACAAGATTTGGATTTCCAAACGAAGATAGATATTACTTTGCCGATTTTGACGGTAAAAGAATCCCCAGGTTGAATAAAGCATTATTTATTGTTAACACAGACACCAGGACGAAGATTAGTTACTATACTGTTGATGCAAGATTTATTAAACATTTTTTAGATACTCTTAAACCTGAATACGATAAAACGTTTAATGATTTAAGAAATTTACTTATTTCATTATCACAACATTATAATGAAAGTGTAAAGCAGCAAATAATCGAGTCAACAAAACATTTAAATGGTATCTTGTTCGATTTATACATCGTCAATCGAAGTATTATAAACACCGCGACTAAACTCGATGGAAATCGTTACACAAATCCAGAATCTAAACAAGTATTTCTTGATCATTATAAAATAACAGAAAAAGATTTACAAACATTTGTTATACCAGATTTAAATAACGCTGAAATGAAGAAATCATTAAATGATTTTATTGAAGAACACTTTAAAAGAATATGTGAATCATGGAAAAAAATAGCCCCACCACCGGTTATACTAAAACATAATAACAATCCCTTTGGTGCCGGACGTCATATATCGCCAGGTATTGTAAATATAACAACAACAATTGCAGTCAATCTGGTATGTGACGTAATTGATGACAGTTATCAGGTAGATCTTTCAAAATCTAATCAGGTCCAACAGGGGTATATACTATATTCATTTAGCCCTAAAGATCCACCAGGGTGGTTAATTGTATCTGAACCAATTAACCCCGTGTACCTGCGAGTTCATAATCCATTTCTGACAAGAATAAATTTCAAACTCACTGACCAGGCAGGAAACATTTTGGATCTAAGACAAGAGTCTCTTAATATTAATTTGTATATACGCTCGTAGAACGTCCGATTATTTAATAAAAAAACAAAAAAATAATCTGATGAGTAAATACATGAATAATAATCAATTTCTATGATTAAAGCAATTGTATATATAATAAGGCGAGATAACTCGGCTATCTCTCTCTGCGGAGTAAATTGAGCGATTATTTCCCTTACTACTACGTCGTTACCTGTACAAACCCAGTTGTATATACGTGTATAGCGTATTAGTCCGTCTGTCTGTTACATTAACGAATTATAACTTATACGTGCAAATTATTTTATGAATTTTGAAAAACTGAAGTACAGTTCTACATTCTATTAATAATACAAGTTCTGTGAGACAGCACAAATATTTTATATATACTTAAATTTAACTGTATTATTGATAAGAGAGCGATGGCCGAAGTGGTAAGACGGTTGGACGTAGATCGAAGTTGTGCAGACTCTCGTGTGTTCGAGTCTCCAAAAATGCTAAAGATATTATCTTGCATTTGGCGACTGATGCTATTTAATTGGGGGAACCCGGAGAATTTCCTCGATATCCACAACAGACAAAATACACTCTCCTATCATACACCCTTGAGGGGTGTACCTTTTACACTCCCGGGGTTTTGTATGGGGGGAGTGTACAAAATCTGTTGGACGTAGACAAGATTCCCCCGTCATCACCATTTGTATATATTCATGTTCATACAATCATAATCATCTGTATATAATCATCACCATTTGTATATATTCATGTTCATACAATCATAATCATCTGTATATAATCATCACCATCTGTATATAATCATCTGTATATAATCATCACCATTTGTATATAATCATCTGTATATAATCATCACCATTTGTATATAATCATCTGTATATAATCATCACCATTTGTATATAATCATCTGTATATAATCATCACCATTTGTATATATTCATAATCATCCTCAAAAAACAGTCCCCTGACCTTCTGATCCTGCTAAGATGTCATATGGCAACTTAGAGGTTCACATGGGGTTATGGGGACTACATTTTTTTAAATAATTATTCAGATACTGATATTATTTTTTATTTTAAAGAAATAATTATTATATAATGAACCAAGAAAACATTAATGATATTATTTCTGCTATAAAAAAATTAAAACATAACGGAATAAATATATCTGATAATCGCGATCCTGAAAAAATATTATGTGATTATGAAATATTAAAACAAAGAAAAATTGACAATAAATACACATTACCATCCAATTATAAATTCGTAAAATCAATTTATCAGTCTATGCTTGAATCCTTGGCGGTGGTAAATGAAAAGCAGGTAAAGCTATTTGCGCCTCTTGCACGTTCGATCGAAAATATCAGATCCGAACTGTCTCGTGAATATGAGAAAAAGAAGATTGTAGATAATCGTGTAATGCAATTAAGAAAGATTATGTTATTTGATTCTGTCAAAAGTGAGAGTGACACTGAGAGTAGCGACGGTGAAGGTACCCATGGCAAAATATAGAGTCGAACTATATACAATTTATTTATTAAGAGTACAGAGTTAGATAATATATTCAAATATTACCCACTGATCGTATTTGAATGAATATGCTGATCTAGTAATATTATTTGCGACAAATTGTACTGATTGTGGATGTATGCTAAAATATTTTGCAGCTGCATTAATTGATGGGAAAGTAATTTCTCGTCCTGTTTCTGTATTTATGGATTTAATAGATCTTCTTGCAAACTTTTTACATTTTCCAGTATTTCCACGTGCAGAATTCTGACTCTGTGTAATAGCTTGCAGGTTAGATAGCCGATTATTTTTGGGATTTCCGTCAATGTGATCAACTACAAGTCCATCTTTGATGACCCCAAAATAACATTCAAATATGAATTTATGCGAGTAATAATGTTTATTTCCATTAGTATTAAATACAAAATAACCAGTATTAATAATACTACCGACTGGTTTCTTTAATCTGCAGTGTCTGATTACACCATCTCGAGACGCTTCATAATTTTTTATTATTGGATGTTTCACAAATTCGTTTTGCTCCATTTATATATATAATATTATTTGTTTAAATCATTATTCTGAAATCTAACCAGATAATCTTCTTCTGTCTTTATAGGAGAGTCAGTGTTATTTTTTTTGTCATAATATCGTTTTAATTCTCTGTATTTTTTTCCGCCACATTTTAAACACAATTGAGTTTTTCCTCTGACTCCAATACCACACTGAATACATGGTATTGGTCCTGTACTTCCATTTTTGAAACTTTGTGCATGATTTCCGCAGTATTTGTTCACGCACGGTTTATTACAAAGAGAAGTATATCCAATTCTGAGCCAAGCACATTTGTTCTTTGTTTCAATCATTATATATATACTAAAATTTTAATTTAAATACTTGTCTTAATTATATGAACGAATTATCGGCAATTGAACCTCAGATATCCAGATTCGATCTTGACAGACTATCAGAATATAAATATAGTACTTTGATGCAAGATCTAGCTTTAACAAATGAGGATATAACCGAACGTATTCGTGAAGCCAAGAAGGAATTTCGTGACGATGGCGCTGCTCATGTATGGTCAACATTCAGAGTTGGAAATGTTACTAATATGATGAATGACAAACGGGGAAAAGTAATTATTAATCACCTTGATGATCAAAAATATTTTATTTTAATAAAATCTATTGTAAATACAGAAGAAGATATTTGGATTATTCGTGATAAGCGCGATCCAGTCCGTGTGCAGTCAGGAAATAATATTGTTCTCTTAAATAATAAATCTAAGCCCGGAATACTAACCGGTGTTGACAAATTATATTATGAACGGGGCTACCCAGTTACTGCAGTCGTATATGCGATATATCCGCTTAATAATAAACCTGACGTCGGGGATCTAAAGCCTATGAAGTTGTCAGAGTCAAGAATAAACTGTGTAGCTGAACGAGTTACAGAACATTTTACAAACGCGATACGTGGTAATGGTTTAACAGATTTAAGGCGTAAAAAAATAAATACTTGGGCAGAATCAGTTAAAGATACCGGAGCGTCTATCAAAGATGTCGCTGAACTAGAAAAGAAATTAAAATTCCCAATAACAGTAAAAACGCTGACAGGAGAGATTTTATATAAACCAAAATATGAATCAAGAGGAGCTCCAATAGATATTATTGATCATAATTCGCACGCATGGACCTCAGCAGTAACAATATTTCCACGAGATAGAGCGGTTAAATTTTATGATGGACATATATTTGATTTTATCAAAAATATCAGTAAAAGTGACCCTTTGTCCGTTTGGTTATTTCAAAGCTCAGAATATGATTATTACGATCAGTTTGTACGGCCTAATGGTGATATTTACCGTATAGAATCTCTTAATGTAGAAATGGAAAATCTTGCGCTGAAATATACTTCAGACGATGTCAAAGTTAGACTATTATTAAATAATTGTTTTACAGTTCCATCTGTAGCGGCTCATTTCGCTCAGGAGAAAAATTTATGGAAACCAACACGATCGGAATTTCTTGAAGACATTCATAAAAGTTGCATCGAATATGGACACGGAGGATTATGGAATATTAAATATAAGTGTAATGACGTTATATCCGTCGATATGGCAGCGTGTTATCCTGGAAGTTTTCTTGGATACGGAGAATGTTCTAGATACTTTAAGAAATTTGGACATCCATCACACGAGATGACCAGGGTTGCAATAAACGGACATTTACCAGAGTTTGACTTAACCGGATTTGCTCATGTAGAATCATTCGAGTTTGCAGAAAATCTCCATCCGATTACTTATGTTTGGTTTGGAAGACATTTTTCAGAAAAATACTGGGTACCGATAGTACTATTGCGATATATGCTTGATGTTGGAATTTTAATATCTTTACAGGTGAGTGAGGCGATTATATCATATAGTCCACAGAAGCAAGTTTGGTTACCAGAACCAAATAGATTTAATATTGATGATGCCAGGAAAGAATTCCCTAATCTTAATGAAGATGACATTATTAAAATTACTAATAATATACGTAAATGCAGAGACGAGCATGATGAAAAACTTACAAAAGATCTTGGTAGAAAGATAATTGGTAAATTTACTCAAGGAGGAGCCTATGATCATAAAAGACACTGTACAAGATTGATTATGGACGATGCTGAACTTGATTTTATAATAGCTGATACAACAGAAAAAAATACATTTATAAATCGGAGTAATGCTTATTTGTCAGACGGAACCAAACTAGGTACAATTGTGAGTTATCTTGATGGTGACTCACCACAATTTACTCATTTAAGATCATCTATGTTGGCATATGTTTCTATAAATCTACTGTCTATGATAAATAGATTTCCTCGTGATGCTGTCAGAGTCGCCACGGATTCGTTTCATATAAATAAAAAATATACGGATTTATTAAAACCGCTACTTGGTAATGGTGAATGGGGGTCATGGAGAATAAAACAAGAAAATATACTTAGTTATTCTGAATCTGCCGACGTTGAAATTAAGGAAATATATCACAAAAATAATAATCAGGTATCAAAGTCATCAGCACCATCTGTATACGATCCTGTAGCTAGACATAAATCCATCTATCTTAACGGATGCGGTGGTTCAGGTAAAACAACTCGTGTGATTAAATTATTCATGAATAATAATTCAGATATAATTGTTTTGACACCGACACATAAATTAACCAGGGAAATAAAAGAACGAGGAGTAAAATCATGTACATATCATAGTTTCTTCAGATGGTGCGGAGACACATGGACTCCTGAACGAATGGGTGAGAAATATATACCTAAATATATTATATGGGACGAGGTAGACACGGTGTCGTTAGAAATATTAAAAACATTTCTTGATTGGTTATTGACAAAGAATACTGCTGTAATAATGTGTGGTGATCATGGTCAACCACCACCCTTTACTGGACAGTCTCCACATGAATGGCTGAAGAATAACGTAGATTATTATGAAGAAATAAATGATGACCATAGAGCTATTGACGAACCGCTGAAGGAGTTTAAAAGATTAATCAGACTACAACCAGACAGAGTACAATGTGAAATAATGCGAGGAGTAATTCCAGAGACTTCTATGAATGATTTTCTAAATTTAAGGAATCCCACTGATTTAATAGTTGCAAGTAGAAAGATAGTTCGTGATGAACTACAGGATAAATTATTTCTGTTACATAAAGAAAAGTTTCCAGATCTACCAGTACCATTATGTTATCGCCCAGCAGATACTCGACGACAGAATATTGATGTTGAAATTCCTGGTGGTGGAATACAGAATCTTGTATTGAATGATATTATTTTAGTCGATATTAATGTTGTTGAGAATGCGCTGAGTATGAATAAATCACCGTGGACGTTAGGATACGCTATAACTATTCACTCGTCACAAGGGTTAACTATTTCTGATACAAATATCTGGATTATAGATGATCGGATCGAATGGTCGAATTTGGTCTATCTCGCAGTTTCTAGAGTCAGAAGAATATCTCAACTACATAGGGTTATTATGAATTTTACAGAAAATAATAATCAGACTGTTAATAATGACGTAATAAGAAAAAACTATCTGGTTATAAGCAATGTGACAAAAAAAATAAGCGTGACTTTGATATTGATGCTGAATTTATTATAACACTAAAACAACAACAAAATAATAATTGTGCAAGTTGTAACTGTAATATGTTATGGCAATATTCGAATAATAATCCAAGACAATTTACCGTAGACAGAATTAATAGTGATCTTGGTCATACACGTAATAATGTGATGCTAACCTGTCTTGAATGCAATCGACGTAGAGGTTCTGGTTATGTAATTGTATGTGGTGGTAATTGTGTGTCTTCAGGGATTACCTGTAATTGTTCACGCACAAATCCACGCTGAGGGGCTGTAGAATCTAGTCTGTATATTGGAGGTCTACCAGTGGATCTAACCACGCTAGAAATTGTATGTGTAGTCACGCTCCAGATAGGATCGGTTGCTCTTTTTTCACCACCTTCAAGTTCTCCAGGTTCGTATAAATATCTTACAGTTACATTACCTAATACTGGTTGAGGTTGATGTCTGTCATCGCTATGGGGTATATATTTTTTTGTGATCGCATTAGAAGGTTTCATGGAAGTTGCACGAGTAATTTCATTATTTAATGCAACTATCACATTTGGTAACCTCGCAACCCATTCACGAGATCTCTCACCGGATTTAAAGTCAGTAGATATTTCTTTTGCATATTGGTATCCAAATAACCGCTCGGCAAGTGTTCGATTAAATCGTTCAACAATTGCCTGATCTCGATGAATTTCAGTGTGTCCTCGTCTAATTTTAACGTTATGTTTCTTCATTAACGATAATACTGTACCAAGAAATTCTTTGCCAGGATCAACCTGCAATAATTGTGGCCATCGCAAAGGTCCTCGCTGATAAATTCGTTCAAACGCAGATGAAACTTCAGACGCTGTCTTTGTTGATAATGGTTCAGCTTCTTTATATCTACTTGCAACATCAACGACAGTTAATGCGTATTTGTATGTGCGTGATTGACGTTTACCAGTTTTAATGGTATCGTGTGGTAAAAATAAAATATCTGCTTGATGAAACTCATTAGGGACGCTGACATCAAAATGTGCATATTGAATTTTTTTAGGTGGTGGTAGATAAATTTGCCATATTGCCTGTCGTGCTAACCACGTTGCAGCAACAGAATGTGATACTTTTGCTGCTTCAGATAATTTAGTAATAGCTGATTTGCCTCTCCAATATCCTCTTGGGCTATAATAAATGGATTCCATTATAATATTTATATAATTAATTACCAGCCCCTAACATTATTTTACTTTTCATGGCAGATTTTACTAGAAAACTAGCTAATTTATCTCTGACAGATTTATTAGGTATAGAATTTAATGCATGAATCAATTTTACATCTGCGAGATGCCTTTGTTGTAAATCTTTACTTTTATACCCAACGTCATGAACATGACACGCTTTATCTATCTTATTTATTGGATACTCTCCTGATCTTGGTTGATCTTGATTATCAAGTCGGATATCAAGTCGGGTTCCAGGACCGCAATAATTATATCCTGGTAAGTGTTTTCCCCCGGATATTTAGCCCACGGAGTTCCTGGTAATTTTCCTAATAAAGCGGCTATATCTCCACCTGTCTTTGTTTTAACAAATTTGTATTTCTTCGTACCACATTTTACACATTTGCCCGTCAGAGCACGTCGTTTATTTTTTGTTGTTATTGTAGTTAATTCAGCAGTGGGTGTAGATGCTCTACATCGAACACAATATAAACTCATATTATTTATTATATGGATATAATTGACTTTTCGGCGACACGAAAACAGGAGCCAGTAAAGCATCACCCAGCATTACCAAATTCGATAAGGATGATTATAATAGGTCCATCTGGATCGGGTAAAACACAACTATTATTAAATTTAATAATGAGGTGGTTAAAATGGAGTAAATTGTATTTAGTAGCACCATCCGTAGATGATCAACACTGTTACGAAGTACTCAAGGATTTTAATAAAAATGCAAAATTGCTGAATGAAGACAGTGATGATGTTGTTGATTTTATTACCGATATTGATGAGGCTCCATCTGTAGATGACCTAGATGGATTTATTAATAATTTAGTGGTGTACGATGACGTTATGTTGGATAGACAAACAAATCCAGCTAGAATATTTTCTCGAGGTAGACACAAGAATACGGACGTGATTTATGTTACACAACGATATACACAAATACCTAAAGTGATCAGAGACAACTGCAATATTTTAGTAATGTTTAATGGAGTAGATAATTATACTTTACAAAATATTTATTATACTTGGTGTTCAGGGGATATGGATATGATGAAGTTCAAAAACTTCTTTTCAAAAGCACAAGCTGTTCCGTTTGGATTTATTACAATAAATTTACATGATCCAAGATCCAGATATCGTATAGGTCTAGATAAAATCTTTGGTTAATTACAGCAGCAGGCAAGGTGAACGACAAAAATTGAGTGACCAGGCGAGTAAACTAAACGCATTATAACATAAAAAACAAAAAAGTCAAAAATAAAATAACAAAAATGAGCTAAACCAAACGATTTATTATTCGTTTTTCAAACTATACGGTAATAATAAAAGTTAGGAGGTTCGGTTTAGCGTTATTGACCTTATTTTTCAGCCCCTGTAGGAACCTTTATTTTTGTAAAATAAGGTCTAATATAAAGTGGTCTGTTCACCCTGCCTGCTGCTTGTTCCTTTATATCCAACCACATCCAACGTGGGAGAGTGCTTGTATATTTCTGCGATAGTTTTTTCTTCATTGTTTTAGCAAAAGCTTTGAAGGATTTTTATCTTATTGTTTGCTCTGCACCATCTTTTGAGATTGTTTTACAAGTCTGTGTGACTCATTAAAGCGAAATAGTGATTTATTAATTTCTGTGACGTTACAAACACGCCATTGTTTGAGCACTGTGATTTCCGCATTTGATATCCTCATAGATCCTTGGAAAATACTATACATATAAATCGGTGAAGGTTTCGCAATTATATTATATGCCACAATAATTCTCTAATATAATATGTTTCACGCCAAGGAAAACAATCTCTGCAAAATATAATTTAGCCACGATCAATATAAAATATTCTCACGCAAAGGAAATCACCGCAGAATATAGTAAGATCGCCATCAATTATCATATTACTGTAGTGTTTTGGTCTAATATAATATGTTCTCACAAAAGAAAATCTCCACAGAAGATATTATAGTCGCGAGCAGTAGCTGTTCGTCATTCAGTTCGAAGATGACCATGACAATACCAACTGGTTTGGTTTCCGTGAGTACGTGAGTGCCTGATCAGGTCAGTATGTGCCCTAAACTGTCTGTGGCACACTTGATTGGAAATAAGGTTTGAGTTTGCTTGCTTAATCAATAAAGGGCGTGCTGCAGCTCTAATATTTATTCTTCTCACGCTTCGGCATTTCCTCTGAAATTCTCCTTTGTTCAAAGTCTGTAGCACCAGTATGATGAGACTGCGCTAGGTATACAAATCATGTGTGAGATCTTCCCCAAGACTCGGGGGTCAATGTTAAAGTTGTTCATGACATTCTGGAGTGAACAAACTGCAAACACCATTTCTGCGGTCCTGGTACTTTCCTGAAGCCACACACTCTCACGCAGGAGCCCTTGGTCGATGTATTGCACAAGGAGATTCAGCAGCATTCTGGCAAGGATTTTGCGGACTATTGCCAACCAGGAGATGCACCTATGGTTGTCGCAGGATTGTCTCTCGTCTTTCTGCTTGTAGAAATAGACGATGCATGCATCCTTGTATTCCTAGGTTATAGTTCCCTGAGTCCACATTGACTGGAAGTGTTCATTGAGTTTCTGTGCCATGTGCGAGCCTCCGACTTTGCAGACTTCTGTAGGTATAGTATCTACTCCAGGTGCGTTGCCATTTGGCAGCGTGTCAATTGCTTTCACAGCTTCAGTCAGCACTAGGGGAACAGCTCAGCAAGTGATACGTTGATTTCCACTAGGCGTAGTCGATCAGTTGCCTCCCGCCCGACAGACAACTGCTAATTGAGTATGTTGTTGTTACGACCCTGTAGTTAAATTACATATGTGTTAAAATTTAAATTCTTCTAACTCTTTGTTTCATTTTTATTTTATTTTTACATCATTAAATGTAATTATTATTATGATGATGTTTATGTTAGAAACATCGTGTTTATTTAAAACGTAAATGTGACTCATGTAAGCACGACTTTTGTATGATAGTTTTTCGTTGCAAGTAAACAGTCGGGAAGAGCTATGTAAATGGTTGGCTGTGACCGAGGTTATTTCAAAATAATACTTGTTTACGCGTTGTAGTGATTTCGAAATCACACGTGGTCTTCGTGCATGTGTACATGAAATGACGTATTAGCTTGTTTTAAATGCTCAGTTACCTGTAAGAAATATTTAGTCATAGTCGTAGTCAGTCATAGTTGAGAGTCACATCATAACATCTTGTAGAGTTTCTAATACCTTAAGGAAAAGGTATTCCTGTGCTGGAAAGAGTTGTTCGTTCGTACGTATGTAGAACAACATGTGTGTTGTTAGTGGTGGTAGCTGTACTTTATCTACTTCTAAATAATTATTTTCCCTGGAGAACAACACTACTGGCTTTGGACAAAGACATTTGATGAAATTACTTCTAAATCGGAACAGAACAATACAAATTGTGCTTTACAGTGAAAATTCTGGACATTCTGTGTTAGCCTTCGTCTGACGTCATCTTCCGCCATCTTGGATCGGAACTGAGATTCAGACTGTATCAATTTAGAACTGTTTATTTACAGGACTTATGTGTTTTCACAAATTTAGAACAAATTTTTGGAATCTTCTTCGTAAATCGTAAGTCTTGTTTCATCTATTTACCTTTTCACCGTGTTTTCTAGGGGAATAAATTATTTTTGTTAAAATTTACAAAGCTTGTTGTAGTCACTCTTTCTTTGTGTTACTTTGAACGAGCCGATACGTAACAGTTGTTCAGGTGTTCTGCTCATCTTTGCTGTATCTTTCCTTTGCCAGTGAGCAACATGGCGATGTCTGCACTCAGTACTGGAGATATTCCGGATGACTGTGGCCCGTATAGTCTTCAAAGTATCATACCATATCAATAACAGTCGTTCTCTAACTGTAGTAGTTGTGTACTGGGGTGTCGCATAGAAGCTTCACTTGTTGGACTCGCGAGGGTTACACTGGATGCATACATCCCGTGTTTCGAGATTTTGAACCGTAATTAGTGGTTGGTTTCAGGCCACGAAATATTAATAGCAGCTTGTTTGGTTACTGATCTTTCTCAAAGCCTTCAGGACCCCATTACTTTACCCCATTGTAGTGGCGCGTCGTGGTAACTTGGTTTGGAGGGCCCGTCATTGTGGCGTAGAAGGATTTGATCTATATCAGTAACCGAAATCTCAAACTGATCTTACCATACCACTTATATTCATATGCTTTTTGAATATTATAATTCATAGATTCGTCTCATATTTGAATATCATAGCTTCATAATTTCCTGATGTTGACATAGACTCAAAATCTCTTGATGTTGACATCCGGTGGCTTAGTGGTTAGAGCGTCCGCCTCGGATGCGAGAGGTCGCGGGTTCGAACCCCGGCCGAGTCATACCAAAGAGTTATAAAAATGGGACTAGCAGCTGCCTCACTAGGCGCTCTGTATGAAGAGATTAGTGTTAGGACTGGTCGGCCTGGTATCAGGATAATGTGACTGGGTGGGACGTCTCGCTACATGCTGCTTGTGATGCCCCAGTGCTAGACATCCCTATAAACTGCCAATCTGCAGACATCGAAGCGACAAGACTGAACAAACTGTGAAACCTACGTTAAAAATCCGAATCACACACACACACACTCTCCTGATGTTGATAGGGACTATCAATTTCACTGAATGAACAGAACAGTTTCATATCTATCAAGGTGAACATAACAATTTCATATCTGTTATGGTACCAGAATATTTTAATGCACCGTTGTTATAATAGATAATATGTATAAATTACTGTGAGAAAATAAGAACTTACAACTATTTTATATTTAGTGCAACATGTCATTTATATAGCAGTATTTCGTGCACCTGTAGATCAGTTTGAGTAAATACATATAAATCTTGAACACTAGGTGGGGAATATGATTAGATAGGTACGTCAGAATTAACTCTGCTTGAGTAGGACCTAAATCATTTTCGTGCATACATACTTTGTAGATAAATATATAATATTTATGATGGTATTTGTCTCTTCACTAAATCCAAACTCAACTCGATCTCTCCTGTGACACAGTAGTGGAATTGCAATATTGAGGATAAAACAACTTCAGTAGAGGAAACTGTTAAAAAGGAACATCTATATATAAGACGTAATTCACCTAATAAATCAATGCCAGATCTCTGTCATATTTTTCTGACCTTTCGAGGGATACTGAAATAACAAAGGTACCAAAACTACAAGAAATTTTTAAAAAATGACCCCCCCCAAATTACCGTATATACTCACCTATAAGTCTGATCCAACTGCAAACTGCACCGACCCATATCTGCCGTCGCATAATGCGCCAGTACATCTGGGTGTACGCAGTTTTTTAGGAGTATGTCAGTAGAACAAATATGGACCCTGATCTTCCAGCGTTAGTATACGGTATGTATGTATCCAGAAAACACATCAAGACATGGACATGTTTGTTTCTGGATTCTTGGTAATAAATGTGGGTACTGTTACATGGAAATCATGTCCAATCAACACCGATACCATCACTGAATGTATTCTATCAGTCATTCTATATAAAAAGCTATTATATATACGTACATACGGAACGAAAGGGATCAAGCATGTCTGTTCGTAGCACTCACACAACTTCTAATAAGAATAATAATAATGACCACAAGGACAATGTCTGATAAATGTAGATTTTGGCCTATTACCAAATTGCGACCAAATTTTCATCAGTCGCAAAGATACCTCCATTTCCGTAAACTATGCATATATTATTCGTCTGAGATCATCGCTTGTCAGTACACCTGATCTCAAACCATGTTATGTACTTTACTTCCTCGTCATAGGTAAAATAAACGAGCTTAAAATAAGGATAAAGATTATAACATATCAAAATGCACATAATTGTTGAATGAATTCATGTTTCAATGTTGACGAAACCAGTGGGACATTTAGAAATTGCAACGAATCATGCTTGGAAAGCTCATATTTTCTTACAGCTCAAGGAAGAAGGAACGGATGGAAAGTGAAGATGATGCCATCTTGCAGTTCTGAGCATGTAAAGTTATATCGTCATGTCAAAGCTATTTAGAGGGGTTTCAGGTACGTAAAGTTTCTTTATTTCATACTTGGATACATCGTTTCCTCTGTTATAACGTCTGAATTTAAATTCCCGAGCCAAAATTCTTAGCTCATATGTATTCTAAGGGCTTGAAGTTTCTTTGCTACAAGGTTTAACTGGTTATAGTGTTTGATTTGTGTGGTAAACTTGAGAAATTAGCCAAATTATATCGTTTTATCACCTGACCCGACTCATTTTATCGTTTTATAATTGCAATGTACCGCATTGGAAAAGTTAACACATTATCTACAAAAGAAATTTGGCCACCCAAGTTTTCAAGCGTTCTATCCATGCAAATCGAATTTTGCATGATAGATGCAACGATTTTATTAACCTAACTCATATAAATGTAAACTGTTTGGTCAAAACGGTGAAATTTGAACAACTATACATGAAGTCTATTGTAAATTTTGGCTATTCTCCCATTATTTAGATTAGATTTGTTGAAATTATACATTTTGAAGACAATTTTAAATTTTTGTGATGGAGACAATTCCTGACATCAGGAAATGGAATGCGAAACTTAAAAAAATAAAAAAGAATATTAACAACGTACAGATTGATAGTGAATTGTAGAAGAAGAGGAGAGTAAAATGATTAAAAAAAAAAAAAGTAATTTAAGGAAGATATTAATTTTTAAAACAATTTTAATACATTTCAACCAGAACATGATTGTTCATATTTTCTGATAGCTCGAACGACGAAAAATCCGACAGACAGTGAAATTGACTCCATTCTGAAAGAAAAGAAGTTATCCTTTAGTAAAGTCAATAATATATCGATTGATCTATCGATCGTTAAATCAATCGTTATATTAACATATTTTATTTAATGACTGAATGATGTGCCCACATATTTATTCTAATTCGAAGTAAGCTGTAAAATGGATAAACTAAAATGCGTAATAAATCAATGTGAAATTTATAATTATTTTCTTTTATCTTTTGAGGAGCATAAAAAAACAAAACAAACAAGGTACCAAAACTACAAGAATTAACATGTACATCCAAGGAGTCAAATTATATTACCGAATATACTGGCTTATAAGTTGAACCGACTGTAAACTGCACAGACCCAGATCTGCTGTCGCATAATACACCGGCACACCGAGTCTATGCAACTTATTAGGAATAAAATGTAGAATAAACATACTCATATGGCATGATATAAAAAAACACAGCAAGACACACAGCCCATCCAACCCAACTTCTAACGGATTTTGATTAATAAATGTTATAGAGTAACCATGTCCAACCGACATTTCATCCATCACTGAATGTATCATTACAGTCATTCTATAAACATAACTGTTGCCTATACGTACAGCCTAAGTTAAACAATGGAACGAATTTGCAACAACAAACTAGTAAGTCAATGATCTACAGACGATTTAAAGTAATTCTTAATTTATTGTGCTGTATCTAACTCAGTGAAGTCGATAGCAACAACAAAAGATTACTTGTTTCTGTTACGATATTCTCTTTTCATGCCCAATCATCTCTCTCTCTCTCTCTCTCTCTCTCTCTCTCTCTCTCTCTCTCTCTCTCTGTATATATTTCGGAAGTTACGTGATGAAGTTCTTTTACAAACTGATCAAGATCTCTTTGCTCATATTTTAAATGTACATTTAAGAAAGAAAATGTTTCAAAGCAAATGTAAATTATTAGAGTACTTCTGTTAAAAACAATAATCAGGATGATATGGAAAAACACAAAAATGACATTAACAATAACGGCGAAATTCATGTATAAAGAAAAGAGCCTGATAACATCAACACTACTACTAGACCAGGTATAATGGCGAGAAACATTGAAAATACTACCTTTATTAGTCCTGGTACACTTCTCCAGAATTCAATATTTGGAACCAACTCCAATCCACTTGCTTTCATACGGACTTTCATATATAGCATTCCACCTATTAGGTAAGTCACTATCAATGAAAAGAATCTGCAAAAAAAACAAGATTCCGGAAATGTCGTAAAAGTAGCATTCGGGTTACAGCCATTTCTCGTTCCCCCCGCCCCCGGACCTTGTTCCTTAACACTGTGGCAGTGAACGGCTCAGAGGTAATGTACTGGAGTTCCACCTCTGCGGTCACGAGTCTAAGTCCGAGTTCCGGCACTTGCTTCGCTTGTTTGCATTAATTGTCCTTGACGTTTAACGGGTTTGTTTTTGTTATTGGCTAGAAACATGAATGCATAAAATACTCACTGATTCTGTATCAGCTGTATGTACGTGAACATGAAATAAAAAAAGAGACAAGGTACGTAATTAATTCCCAGTCAGGTATTTTATAGATCACTCTTTAACAACTATTAAATACAAGGTCAGTGAAGCACCTGCTGACCACTGTAAGAACATCCAAAAAGCTTCTTTCGCGCTACACTGGGTGACAGTCTACTGGCCAAAAATAATTTTAGGAATCTAAGATAGTGGATACAACGCTGATACAACCTGATGAATCCAGTTTAGCTTGATTAAACCTGATTAAAACGGATTATATCAGACTGTCTTCTACCAGCTCTATTCTTAATGAACAATTTTCTTCTAAAACACTTGAAAAATTGTAAATAAAATCTATGATAGGACATTTAAATAATTGGGTTTCTAAACACTTCGAATTTATTTTCCACCATATTGGAGATACCAAGTATGTACATCACCCCTTATCAACCTCTGACCACTACACCCACTTACACCTCTCTCACTCTGTCTGTCTGTCTGTCTGTCTGTCTGTCTGTCTCTCTCTTAGAGAGAGAGAGAGAGAGAGAGAGAGAGAGAGAGAGAGATAACGTAGACAAACACATAGAACATTGATACAATCAGAGTGTGCAACAGCGACAGCAGCGCCGGCAGATAATGAACGATGAAGCGACAGCTTTGGCACCAAAGGTGAAACGAATCTCACTGTCAAAGGCAAGGTGTTCTCGTATAACAAAGTTGGACAATGCATACGGGTCAACATGATCCATCTGGGTTCTTATGTACCTCATGTTAACTAAAAAATCTTCTGAGTCAATCGTTTACAGAGGTAATACTCACATTAAGGTGCGTTGCGGTTGACTGGGTAGGATAGCTAGAATAGTCCACAAAGAATTTATGGTCAGAAGATGCGAGACCTATGGTATTCACAGATGAAGAAAAAACTATTGCATTCCATATCTGCCAGACAGAAATATTTAGAGACAAAGTTCGCAATAACAAACCTAGCACACATACAATGCAGTCACTGTCGCTAAACAAGAAAATACATGGTCAAGCTCATTACGATTGCAATTTGAATTTCATTTTCCCAAAGTTCATGCATTTGTTTATGCAAAACGTTTTCAGTTGTGACAGATATCTGGTCATGTAACGCTTGTTCACATGACGAACAAGAGGAGACAACTCTCCTAAAGACAAATACTTTAAATGCTGTATCAGTTAATTTGTCAGGTTCACGTAAATTTGTGGTGCAGTTATCGTTAATTTTTAAGTCACAATTAATTGTGTTCCCTAGTGTTGTATCTTTGTCATCTGTCTGAATTGTTACAGATAGGAACTCACTAGGATGTCTAAGAGATTACTCCAATCAATATATCAAGTAAGCACGAATAATAGCCATTGAAATAATTCTTGGAAAAGAAATATGATTTGAAGTTCGAAGTTCTGTTTGACCATTTAATAAAAAAATGATTGCAGCTCCATATTTATCAGTTCTTATATCACAAAGTAGGTGATCCAGGCTTTATTATTGTAACCCTGAATTAACTCTGGCAAGATGTCAGTCCATTTTCCTGTTTCATTTTGAAATGCTTTCCCATTCGAGTTTTCAGAGTTCTTTGAAACCTTTCCAATACAGATTCTTTTTCGTCTGAGTAAGCTGAAAAGTATTCACTGGCTTCCTTTTCCAGCAAATACTTAACTTCTCTGTCGTAAAACTCTTTTTCTTCAAACCAGGGCCGGATTAAGGGAGAGAGATACGTGTCCCGAGCCCCTAGTCATGTACTGTGCCGGATTACCCAATAGGCAGAGTAGGCACCGGCCTATGGGCCCCACGCCTTTTAGGGGCCCCGCGACAACGGATCAAAATAATATTGAATTGATTTGATCTTGACGTATTAGGAGATAATTTGCGAGGGGGGCCCCGAGATTTCGACTGCCTAGGGGCCTCCACAGGGTTTAATCCGGCACTGGTCATGTATAGGTCCGAACCATCTTATTCTTAGCCGAAGACAGCCATACAAATTATACGCATATAAAGGACAGTATAAGGACTGCTTGCGGGGTGTTTTTGTACCTCTACAAGCCCTCCTCCTCTCAATTGCCCCGGGTCCACCAAAGCCTTAATCCGGTCCCGCATAAAACTATATCTCTTCTGGCTTTCTCAACATGAAAACTGAGTTGAAGGTGTCATGAATGGTTTTTCTTTTCTATATTTCTGACAATGTATATTTTTTTATGTGATCGTTGAATGCAATCTGTACATCCTTTCTTAAAAACCAAACGATTTCATCTTAATATGTTTAAAATCGACAAATAAACATTTGGATTTTCTTGGATGATATTTTGTGCAACACAGTTGGCTTTGTCAACACTTCTATGCCATATAAACATGTAAAACATTGACTATTCTTGAGGATATTGCTTTGTTGTAAAACTCCTTGATTACATCATATAAACTGCTTGTTCTATTGGACAATCTGAGCTCCCATCGGCATTAGAAATCCACTAAAATACTTACTTCCTAAACACACTACCATCTAATTTATCTTTAAAAAAGTGTGCTTTATAAGTCTTCTTGTATCTCTAAGCGAAATGATGATACATAATATTTAAATTTTCAAGGGATTTAGAAAGAGGAGTATAGCAAAATAAATTCTACCCACCTCTCCCCAAGGTGGAGAAACCATTGTTTCTAAATATCCTACTCTCGAATGTAATTGAGCAATCTTTAAGTGTTTCAGACTGTCATTTCATGCATAGCAAGAACTGTCAATAGACGAATGTCTAGAACTGTTTGGTTTAAATATGTTGAATTTGTTAAACTAGTTATCATCCGGTTCAGTGGCCTGGAACTTTCGCGTCCTGTATAGTTGGGATTGAACCTGTTTTATCTGTCCTTTTATTTATTTTAATTTTGATTCATTAAAACATCTCTGACATTTTTGAAAAACTCAAACAAGAAATTTTATAATAAATATATTTTCCCACATGTCTGAGTTAATATGTTGAAATATATCTGTTTGTGGAGTATACACTTCTTTATCCTGCTCTTTAACATTGAAACCGATATCATGTACAGATGGTCGTTGAATTTATATCAATGTCGTGATATACCCGCATGCTAAGTTTAGTAAAATCTTTAATTCGTATTTTTGATGAAATTAATTGAAATTATTTAAGTTGTATTATTCAAGGAATTCTTCAGATATGTCCACAAACTGGCTTAGTTAATTATACATTTATGTTGCTGTGTTATCATGCTTACAAGCCAGTAAACTAGAGCCAAGACCTTAAAGCCAATGTCCGAGTTTCTGAAAATTAACTTGCTCATTGAAATGCAACTAAATACAAGTGTGGTCAAAATTCACTTATGTCTGTACATATCACTGTGTTCATAAACTCAATTCATTACAAAAATGCAAGCATTGACCTTTGGATTTACCAGTCTGATTTTCAAATCTCCTTCGTAAAAGTGCTGATATATTGATGGTTCGATCTGTACCATTTTCAGAACAAAATTAATGGCTCAAGAACTCCATATCAATGCCACATTTATGCAAGAAAAGTAGTGATTTTCGAACGGGAAACTATGGTGCACTGTTGGAAGTCCAATTTGCTGGCGTGTTTTAGTGAAAACCATTGTGCTGATAAGGCCAACCGATCGGACAGAGCATATAAATATTTACAGCATGACCATGATGGCAGCCATTTTGAACGTTGAATTTGCGGCATTTTAATAGAAGCGTATTTTTAATGTCAGAATGGCTATACGACCAAGAGAAGCATCTATTAACGGATTTGTCATATTGACCTAATTTTCACTTGGACCAATTACATATACTAAGGAGAATTTAAGCGAAACCCCCATGTTGATACGACCATAAAAAGTGTTTTAGTGAACACCCAATGTTGATACGACCATAAAATGTGTTTAAGTGAACACCCCATATTGATACGACTATCGCTTTTAAAAACTTGTGTAAGGGTCCCGAGTGGTCTAAAGCGCTCACACTTACCGATAACTGCCATCTCAACTGTCCTCGTGGGTTCGAGTCTTGGGCTCGGCCAGTGTTGGTATGTGAGAAATCTTGCCAGTAGCTTTCCGCCGGTCAGTGGTTCTTACTAGGGTTTTCCAGGGATTTTCCGTCCACCAGTTATACTGGCCGCCATGAATAGCTTATCATGCGCTGAAAATGGCGTCACACCCAAAACAACAACAGCAACAACATTTTAGAAATAGAGATTAAAAGATTTTCAAGACATCGCTATGGCCATTTTGTTGTAGGTCTGATTAGAGCTATTTTTCTTATTCAGGACAGCTAGATATCGTAAGAAGCCTTATAATGAAAATTCTGTCGTTACTACGATCCATTCAGGGCCCTGTATTTGTAGTTCTGGGCATAACTCTATTAATGTATGACGATATATATATCATGAGAAGTCTTGTAGCAAAAAAAAAACGATTTCTATATGACTTTCTGTTAAAGAGAGGTTGTGATAATAAGGTTTTCAGGGTGATTAGAGGCCAAGTCTAAATGGTACATTTTCGTTTAGAAATAAGTACATATCAAAGTACGTCCTTAAGTGAAAACGTGATGTTGTTGCGCTTTTTGAAAAGTAGCATTAACAACATTTCATTATGGTTGCAATGGCGGCCATATTGGCTGTCAGATTTTCACTTCGATCCAAGTAGGCATCACAGAACATTATTTGCTTAGAATTCAGTGTCTGTATGACTATATGTTCAGATGGATTAGCGATAGCAACATTTTCAAGATGACAGTCATCTCGAATGTGCTACTGGGCACATACTCATTAACCATACATTAGAATAACTATTTTAGCGAAAACCCCATCTAGTTATTCAGAGGAAGAGACGACAACAATGTTTTCAAGATGACCGAGATAGTGGCCATATGGTTAATGAGATCAGCACCATTTTCACTCAGGAGCATCTAGGCATCATTGGAAGTTCATAAAAAAAACCCCATGTTAATTCGACCGTTATTCTGGAAGAGTAGCTGGCTGATTGTTTAATTGGAGATTGTTTAATTTCTTTTTACCAGTCAGATATTGCAGTTGATGTGTGTAAAGTGTCATGGCAATCCTCCCAGTAGTTCAGGAGGAGTTGGCAATTCAAATGTGGTTTTAGTAAGTAAGTAAGTAAGTACTTAAGTATGCAAGTTGCTAAGACAGTGGGCG
This sequence comes from Megalonaias nervosa, assembly GCA_016617855.1. Classification (NCBI taxonomy): domain Eukaryota; kingdom Metazoa; phylum Mollusca; class Bivalvia; order Unionida; family Unionidae; genus Megalonaias; species Megalonaias nervosa. The sequence goes on along the minus strand of JAECUM010093824.1, from coordinate 23,383 downwards.
AGTAATTGATGGCGTGAGTGTGTGTGTGTGTGTGTGTGTGTGAGAGAGAGAGAGAGAGAGAGAGAGAGAGAGAGAGAGAGAGAGAGAGAGAGAGAGAGAGAGAGAGAGAGAGAGAGAGAGAGAGTTTACATTATGCAAAGCACTGTTCCAGCACTGACGCTAATGACGCGACCGGTCATCTTGCAGCCGTCAATACATGCACACTTGGACGTTAAGCTCATCTGCAAACAAAACGGTCAGTATAAAAATCCGATTGATGTGATTTATAAATTTATCTCTTTTCTATCTTCACAATGTAGAATATTAGCAAGTCAAGGACTCAGTTTAAGGGCGCAATTTATATATAAACAAATAAAAGGCACGAGTGTGCATAAACTCTTTCGCCATCAAAACTTATTTAAGTAATATACCCTCCTTCCTTAAGCCGATATATAAGTTAGTCCTCTGCTGTAAAAAGTAAAATAACTCTTCTGTCCCATTTCTTATTTTCACATTGAAAATAAATCCCATTACATCAAACCATAACCAGGAAATTAATAGATGATGATATAAAGAATGTAAAGTCGCAAATAAATGGGTAGTGGTTGTAATAAAACCCACTATCTGAAGTGTTTGCCATGGGTATTAAATCTTCTTGTAGATTTACACTAGACATGTTCTACTCTAGAAGAAGTAGATATTTTTATTCCACCTTTATCTTCATTAATTACTACTGAACGACACTTAAGCAGACATTTGAGCCAAAACTTTTTCTCACTTAACTTTCTATATCGTTCTTTACAAATTTCTCACAAAGCACGACTAATCTGCCTTTCATTGTAACAAATAATAGTTTTGCAAGGATAAATAATTCTTCATCTCATCAGACAAAGACATAAAATATTTTTAAAGATAGCAGACCAAGAAATAAAAAGTCCCATGATTTATGTTTTGATGGCATTTTTAAGTAGAAGCATACCCATTCTCACAGTGTATTGTTTAAAGTATAGATTAAACCCATTGCATTGTCTCTGAAGAGCCATAAGTAGATTAGAAGTCATCCAACTGCACGTGAACTGTAAACGGAGTCTTTCAAACAGAAACAATCTAACAGACACAAACTTAAAAGATTTAGGCAAATGTTGTTACTTAATCGATAGGAATAGAATATTGAGACACAATATGGTAATGTAAAATCGTCGATTTGGCACTCCGTCCGCGTCTATCATATTCAAGTTAAGGTTACCTTGTGTACGCTGTAACTTTATGATCAGATAACCATGGGGATGAAAAATAGTCTGAGTGGCTTTGTAGAAGCCGGTATCCGTGTATCATCACATGACCAAAATGTACCTTGAAGAACAAGAGTGGGTGTCATTCTTGATCCCACATACTGTCAAGGCAAATGTTGATGTCAAATGTCAAATGAGTGAAAAACCCACTATTCAACTTCAGTATGATTGTTATTGAAATTTAACGTAACCTAATCGATTTAAAATGACAGGAAAGTAGTAGCATCTATAGCCAGATAGTCTTTACGCTACGCTATAATCATCAAGTATGGCTCTTAGACACCGACCAATGGACAGCATATTTAGTTTCTATTATGAGAAATATTATGTAATATGCGAAAACTAGGACTATATACTTTTGATACTTATCCGGTTTGCAATACTTCCATGCGATTGATTTCAATTGAAGACGAAAACAAAATAGTCTTCGGCCTCCTAAAGCATTAAAACTAGCTTTCCGAAGAAAACTATACAAATTATAGCATTGCGGTGCATACATGTTTAATGATCCAGAAGGCATTTGCAACCCGGATTTAAGAAACTAACATCATAGTATACTAGGTTAAATCCATGACTAATAATCATCCACAACAACTGGGTTGGTGCAGAGGAATCATGAAACATGTGTCACTTTTCCGTCTAGAACTCTAGATTGTAACAGTCATGCACAATACTAGCTGACGCATGAGCAGTATTATTTACGAGGCATTGTCATGAATTGGTCGCTGTAATAACAGTTCTGTTGCATTACAGACATACGACAGAGGGAGTGCGTGACACTCTTCACCAAAAGTATGTGCACTCAATTTATTACATTTCGTCTAAATCAGTAATGTAATAAATGACACCAACACATCTATACTCACAACGAATCAGCTGCAAGGTGATGTTTTTCTGTTCTGTCGCTATGGTGATAGTACCGACAGAATGCAAATGTTAGAGTGCATCCAAAGTTTTGATTGTAATGTAATTAGTCAATACAAATCTAGTAACTTAGGTTACTATATTATGGCAACATGTCAGTACGATAGTATAACTATAGCAATTTGTCGTCATCTCTATATAATGACGTCAACATATTGCAACCGGTAGTTCGATTGATTGACATTGGAGACGTTGCCATATTAGCAATAGAAGTATTTAATTTTGAATATGGCAGCTGAACACTTCCATACATTTATGCTCGGACGCACTTCAGCCACAAGAACTGAAAAGTGGTTGCAGTTTTGCAGATTCCCTTCTTAACGTAACTTGAAACAGATGAGATGTCGGTCACGTGACTGTCATTCCCACAGAGGCAAATACGATGATAATCACGCATGCTCTAGATGTTGCTGAAAATCAATATAAAAAAGACTTTTCATTTCTTAGCAGGAGGCAAGCTAAATTGTAATATCTTATATTGGATTTCATCCAATAAAATGATCTGATTCAACATTATCTTTTCTGTACAGTGCACAATAATTAGCTACCGACCATGAAATAAATACTGCAAATCTTTTAGAAATGGATTCCATAAAATAATGTGTCTAGAAATAATACGGTATGTCATACTGTATTAGGCATGTTTAGCTGTGTCTGCGACAATGCAATTGATAAGAAACTGTATTTTGTATCAAAACGTTCGATGCAGGTTGACATTTTATTTTCAGTCTATATGATCACCAGAGGAGATGCAAACATGGGAATTAATACTAAAAATGTGTGTATGTTGTGAATCGGAAGACCTTGTATGTAAATCGAGCTTAGTTCATGCAGTTGCGGAAAAGAATCCAGTATTGCCCAATAAATGTTTTCTCATGAGATTCTCAACCGCTTTAACGCCAAGTTTTCGACCCTGCCAATGATAAAGTAAGCTGTAATTACTTTTAGATGTATCTGAGAAGCACATACTATATACCAGTCAGGTAAATGTATATGCCAACGTCTGTACTATTTGTAAACTATGCTGCAAGAGTTTGAACAGTACTTATTAGATGAATACTAGAAATATATATCGCTCAGATTCATCATTTCCTGTGATGCTGAACAATATCTATTCTGTCGATATCGCCTTCTGCTCACAAGCAGTGATGTCTCAGCTTTATTGAATAATCTTAACCTTGTAAGTCCACGCCGGTCAGTCGGATTCACTTCTCGATACTGTTAAAAAAATTAGGCAATGAATGATCTACCAATAATACTCTCGAGTTTGCAAGTATGGGACTTTGTTATTCAAGTGACCTGTGAGTTTTTCATATAATATACAAAATCAAGAGTGGCGTCCGCCTCAGTCGTTAAAGCTACGCCATAACAATTCAATCAAGCATGGATGTCAGCTTCTACTTAAAAATGACATCAAGTTATTTTTCAAGCGCGTCACACTATTGTTATTACAGAAAGGCCCGTCTGCAGTACTCCGTTTGTCCTGAATAACGGAACCTGCGCCTTCACGTCACATATTAGGTCTACTATCGCAGGTACCCTGAAAGAAGACATATTTTTATTATGTTAAAATCGTCATCAAATTCCTTCTTACCAGAAATAATGCTATTTTTATTGCAAGTAGGTTTTTTTTAAAATTGCTGCTATATCGTGACAAATTCCTTATGCTGTGGGCATATATTTATAGATGAAACATTCAGGTTTTGCTCTTTTCAAAACTGGTGGACGTGAAGTCTTGATGGCCGTACGCCATACCATGTATTGGTTAATCAGAATTTGATCTTATTCTTATCTTAGAGATAAAAGACAATACGTATCCAAATAATTCTTACAATTTGCATGGCAAATCTAAAATAGCACTATCATTTGTTTTAGCAGATATTAATTAATTCATGTTCATAATTATTATGTTAAAATCGTCATAATTTTCTGAGCTCTTTTGGGAATAGATCGTCAGTTAATCAAGTTGGATATTTTCACACAACCATGACTCAATTAGGATACAATGGATGTGATTCCTAACTGAAAAATAGACAGCACTATTATAGATATTTTAACTAGAAAGTAAGTAGCCATGATTTAATATATTTCACTGATTGTATATCAAGTAAATTTATTAATAATTCTGGTCGTATAGCGGTGAAAAAAATAGTGAAGGAAAAGTGTAAGCTTGATTACTTGGGTATGAATATACATGACACGACTAAAGTGTAAGGACTTACATCCATCAGTTATATGGAATCAGAATGGTTCAAATACAATTTCAGCTAGCTTGCTTACTGTAAGTAGTACATTGCCATTTCTAATATTTAACAGCCATGTCTCCTAGATACTTATTCTAATATATAACAATCATGTTTCCTGGATACTTATTCTCAAAACGTTTAGAGCAAGAAACTCACTCTTAATTTCAAAGTCTGAAATTACCGTTGTGGAACTTTAGGTGGAAAGAACGTTAAGAATCAGGGGCAGTTTGTGTTTTTCTTCATTTAAATCACTCCCCTGGACTGCCAAGTTTCAATGACTTAATCTGACTTTACGTATCAAATCAAATTTTGGGACTTTATACTCTAGGTTTGAGTCTCATCACAAGGAAGTTTAAGATTTCGAGGCCAGTTCATCTGTTATGTTTGCTATAATCTCTTTTGTTTGCATGAAATTTGGTTTTACGTTCGAAAAGTATTGGCTATTAATGCTGATCCATTATTATGAACACACTTCTTTATAGACTGATTCACTGAGAATAATCAAAACTTATTACAGACAAATGTGAGTATTAATGCTATTAGTAAAATGAAGCTATAATCATAAAAAACTTTTCTATCCGGACAACAATAGCGAAACTTTCTCTTTAGCAATTTGCATACAGAAGATTGGGAAGCACGTGTAAAATTAAGACACAGGGCCGTTTCCTTTCAAGGTAGAGACAGTTTGAAAAGACAGTATTTAAAATTAGAGTTAGTTTTCGACTGTTGTAATGCCTATATTGACTTTTAACGGAACATCTATACATGGCAGTTTATACCCTTTCTAAAGAATAAGACTAAAGTCCATAGGACTGGCATGGTGTGGACAGGCCAAGATTCGAACTATCAACCATCTTCTTGTTGTCGTGAGACCAGCATTGTAATCACTTCACCACTGCGACTCCTTCTTTAACAATTTTATTACGCTATATAAAGTTTGTGTTTCATTCACAGACAAATGTCAAAAAAATATTGGCCTTGTTCAACTTGACCTCTCGAGTGATTCAGTGAGATCTTCGCCATTCGAAAGTCGGGTTAATGATGTTACAGACGATGGTAACGTTCAAAATGAGACTTACTAAATATCTGGTAATATTGTTTGGCTGGTTAAAAATATATATAAAGAACACAGATCATATAATTCCTGTAGAAACAGCCATGTAAGGTTTTGCAAACATTACGGGTTTTCTCTTTTATTTGTTTGTCTTGTCTATGTTTTTTATATGCCTTTGAAAAAGACTAAGAGTCGAAAGCGCTCAGGCTAGTTATATACTAGTTTTGCATTGTTCGTTGTCAGTTTATTGCATATATATATATATATATATATATATATATATATATATATATATATATATATATATATATGTACCACATACATTAACAAATAACATGCATTTAAAGTGTTGGTATAAAGCAATTTGATATACCAATACTATTGGTATATCAAATTGTGATCCGCCCATGGCGCAATAATACGCATATATAAACATTCTCGCGAGCGTCTGCAGTTGATTCTAGATCAATGATCAATTTCCACACATTAGTCAATAGTGACGTATGAAACATAATGATGAAAAGTATTAATAATCCCAGTTTTCTAAACTAATTTAATATGGTACACATTTTAATCACAATCCTTTCTGCTTTTTGTTCTCCCCTCCCTCTCAAGCATAACGGACAAACCGCGTAGAAATGTAGAATGAGAGAGAACAGGAATTTGGGCTGGATTAAAACCTTGAAATAGAAATTACACCAAGTAAGCTACAAGAATATGGTTCGTCGTAACGATACGTGTGCACTTTCCTTGGGATTTATCAACAGTGTTTATCAATGATACAATGTTGCAAACCAGTAAATTCCTCGGTTACGTGGTACACATAATGTGATATATTTAATGTAATGTTTTTTTTAATTATTATTTTTTCTTAAACATACCATAATGTTCTAAAAAATCGATTATTATTATTATTTAAATATGAAAATGTCCAAAGCTCTCTCTCTCTCTCTCTCTCTCTCTCTCTTGACCGTCGTAGCAGGATATGGGCTAAAATCTATGAAATGGCGAACGTAGAGTATTTTCCTACAATATCTCTGGACTTATGAATGATGGTAAAAGTTAAGTCAAACCGAATAAAGCATGAGAGAGAGAGAGAGAGAGAGAGAGAGAGAGAGAGTCAGACAGAAACAGAGTTTAAAGAGAGAGAGAGAGAGAGAGAGAGAGAGAGAGAGAGAGAGAGAGAGAGAGAGAGAGAGAGAGAGAGAGAGAGAGAGAAAAGGGGGGGGAGAGAGAGTTTGTGGGTCGGTTGTACTGTTGCTAAAGCAGAATAATGGCTTAGATCAACTGTAAATATATTAGAATATTTTAATTACCTCTTGTTGGTTCGTCAGTTGGCTTAGTGTCTATTCCACATTAATCTGCATGCGCTGGTATTTGAATGGTGTAGCTATCCAAGTGTTGCTACTGCTCTACTGTTATCATTACAGCCATCTTTCATGTTTAAATCACAAGTGTGTATTATATTGATTTAATCATTGTGGAGAAAAATAGAAATCAAGAAAAGAAAACAATCAACTTATCAATATGCAGAGGTGATTGTAAATAGCCACTACGGCAGAGAACTACATTTTGTAGCGGACACACTAAGGGATGTGAGGAGTTCATTCACTAGGTCAATACACGGCTGCCTGTAGTAAATCTGAACTCCGTTCAAAGGGCAAACATACGTATTTGTATGTGATATAAATAAAATATATGTACAGTATGTATGCTGTATCAATGATATACCACTCTTTGTATAAATTTTTTATTAAAAGGAAACTCAGCAAGCTTCCTTTCCATTTAACGAAAAATGTATACATCTCGTGGTATATCATTGATACAGCGTACATACTATGCATATATTATATATATATATATATATATATATATATATATATATATATATATATATATATATATATATATATATATATCAGTTATGTATTTGTCAGTGCATGAATGCAGGTGGACATATAGGTTGGTTGGTAAATAGAGGCATATAAACCGTAGAAAGAGAGATGTACTCAAAAATATACAGCTGGATTCACGGATCGCCGAATAGATAGAGAAAGACAGACAGATACATGGTTATATACAAAGTAGCGACACGTAATAATTAATAAATTTGCACAATATAATTAATGCTCGCAACGAGAAAAAGCTTTGGACAAAGTAACAGTTTGATTTTTAGAAGATCTGCGTTCCTGTATCAATTTTAATGGCATAAGGAGGACATTTAGGATCAGAAAACTATTATTTCATATTGCAGGTTGCTGGCTCTAATGCGAATTCAGTCTTAAAAATGGGTTTAATCATGACCGGTTTATATTCTAACATTGTTTTATTTGTGGCTTCCAACATAAGATTTACTTGAAACTGCCTTTTAAAATGATACATTTAGGTTCTGAATAAAAGCAGAGATATTATTGAACATGTATGAAGATTTTCGATCCATGAAACAAGTTGCAGTTATGGAACAGTTTTCCGCAATTACTTACATTTGCTCATAGGGACCTATACAATCAACTATGGATGCCCTCTTTGATATATCGACTTGGCCAGCCTTGTCATTCACTTACTTCTTATCGTGTTCCACATGTTTTATTTGCCAGTACCACAAAAGCCATCTTAAAAAAATCACAGTAACTTGACCTCAGTTTAATCACTTCTTCGCGGACCAGGTCTCCATAGATAGTTATGCCTAGTTTATTTCAATGACCATAGCGTGTCCTTGCAACGGAGATCAGGCCCGCATCTTTCACGCTGTTTTAAAAAGCTACGTCTAAAGTCTTCCTACATTTACTTTTGAAACCATCTGTTGGTAATAGTGGGAGTTCGAAAAACACCAGTTTCGCTTAGGGAAAGCAGACGCCATAGACCGTCTTTTGAAGAAACGCTCATATCGATATGACCATTCATTGAATTGTAGCGACACCCATATTTTGTAGAGAGCCATCTGGGCGGCCATATTAAATGTGATCTTGTCTCCGTTTTCATTTATAAAGAACTAGATATCAGAATAAGTCTTTCGTTAAAAACCCCGTGTCATGATGACGATCCATTCATAACAAATAGCTATAGAAAGATTTCCAAGATGGCCCCCATGGTGTACACACATTCGATGAGCTCTTCTAGCCATTTAAATACACATATAACGCTTGCTGAGGAAAGTGACTGATATATATGCACATCTTCCGGTCATAACCATGATATTTAAAAAGCATAATGGCATCCCTTCAAAACCTTTGGGATTAGTTGCACAAGAATATAAAATGACAGTAACTTTCAAAGAAACCCATGGTGCAAAGTGATTTATCGAGATACACATATTTAGGCGATGATCATAATGATTACCAGTTTCGTGGCAACCAATAAACACCGAGGGACTTGTTGGAATAACGCGTGTAGAACGAATAAACCGCTAGACGGACCGACATAAGAATAACAATTTACTCCGCTTTGGGATGAGGGAACATGCATATGAAATGAATAATTTTTGTCGTGATATAAGGCTCATATCAATAGTTATTAATCAATTTCCTTTCTTTCATAAAAACAAAATATTCACAATTTTCATTATGCGAACAAGTTAAACAGCCTAAATAATAAAACAAGCTTTGGTTTTATCATAGTGCATTCTGCTTTGCAAACAAATGTATTGCGCTCTTGTGACAGTTTTAAATCACAACATGGCACCAATAAAGAAATCATTGTACTTCATTTCACTCAATATTATTTCATTTAAGTGGGAAATAACCTCAAAATCATGCTGAGCAATTTCGTATCTCACAATCCCTTAAAAACAATATACTGAACTGAGAAAGTGAACAACTGTATAATATGAGTATTATATTTCTATTTAATATGTATCGCATTTATATAAAGAAAACTGTCTCTGTTACAATTATTATAATTACAATTGTCTCTGACTGCATTCTTCAAATATTGATAGGGTGTGTATTGTGATAGAGAACCTTCAGTAATACCAATCCAACCCATTATGACATCAATGATTGTGCCATCCCAATCATAGTGAAACTTTTCTAAACAACCGCCTCTATAACCTATCTTCTTTTATAGACTGGTCACTTGTTAGTCCTTAAAAGGCTAAGACATCACTGATTGTGCCATCCCAATCACAGTGAAACTTTTCTAAACAACCGCCTCTATAACCTAGCTTCCTCTATAGACTGGTCACGTGTTAGACCTCAAAAGGCCTGTAAATCCTAATAAGAACTCCTACAACTGGTCAAGTCTATAAAATAACCCAACATTTTCGCCAAGTCTTGTTCCATTTTAAAAAGGTTTCGTGCTTATATGATATCTACGTATATATATATTTAAATTCAAATATCTAAGACAAAGGTGTGTGTACCTGGATCTGAGAAATCCACCACCTCCTTCTTCTCGATCTCCTCGTGATCCCTCTGCTCAGGGAAGATGCTGCGTACTACTCCCTGTACTATTAATGTCTCGCTGATACCAATGTCTGGGTCCGACAACAAGCAGAGTTCTACTTCGCAGACTTTATCTGAAATATTCAGATTAATTTATCAACTCACATAATTTGAAATATATAAATAATGTTCATGTAACAGTAGCTAAAATTATCACTGCCTGAATCTGTAGAGATAAAGATTGAGACCTACGAAATTAGCTTTGGAGCCTCTCTTCGATAAAACATTTTGGCAAACCTTGTCAATTATTTGCTGCTGATCTTACTCAACATGTTTCAATTGCCGGTACAATAAACGGCATTTCAAAATAGCATACTATGTTCGCCTCAATACATCACTTTTATCCATCTTTCACTGACAAAAGATCTCCATAGATATCAAAGCCTGTTCTTATTTCAGTTTCTGTCACTCACTATAGCGTGTCTTTTCAACAGAGGTCCGGCGCTCATTTCTATGTTTGAACAAGTTAATGTCTTACTTCATTCGGTTCTGAAAACATATGTCGGCAATACTGGATGTTAAACAAACACTAGTTTCATTCAGGACCAACTAGACCAGACACGAGCGAAACTTTCATGTCACACTATATGATGTAAAAAAGCAGATACAACCAAGTCAAGGGCTGGATTCTGGCCGCACACCGTAGGTTAAACATGCCCTATCTATACGTCATATGCAACGTATTGATGAAAACTCCATGTCGATATGACCATTCGTTCAAGATGGCCTAAGTGTCAGTCGTATGGGGTGTAATCTAACATTCATTTTCATTTATGAAGACCCTGATATCAGAACGAGCCTTTGCTTGAAAACCCCATGAAAATATGATCATCAGCGCATGACGAATAACGTTAACAAGATTGCCAATATAGTGATCACCTTGGATGTCCGATCGGTATCGTTTTCCAACTAGGCACCATATAAAATTTTCTGCTGAAAATCCCATATCAATATGACGCTCCGTTTACATTGTGATGCTGAAATATTATCCAACCTGTACGCTGGCTCTCATTTCAGGAAAACTGCACTATTGGAGCTGTTTTCTACAATTACATCAATTTCATTAAACAGGCCTATAATATCGGCTATGAACTCTCTCTTCGATACAATAGTTTGACAAGCTGTGTAATTTGTCTGCGTCGTATTCTGTTCCATATAATTTCTTGTTGTTTATCATAACAAGAAAATTAATATTCGTAGTATCTTGACTCAACATTAGTCAATCGTTATTTGTCCAGATCACCACAGATAACAATGCCTTTCTTTTGTTCCAGTTTTTTTCACTCACCATGGTGCATTCTTGTAACAGCAATTAGTGGCTTATCTCCCACTATATCTGCAAAAGCTAAGCCTGAGGCCTTACTCCACATGGTCTCATTCTGAAAATTATAATAATGTATCACAATGAACATGCTTATAGAACAAAAATGCTGGACCCATCCACATTTTATATGTCCCTAAAACCATCAACGAACATGAAATTGACCTACGTGCAAACGTATCCAAAGGCAATGAATGAGGAATAAAAAATGTCAAATTGATCTACACTGGGAATGTAGTGTTGTTTTAACAAAATGGCATCAACATAGAATATTAATCGACTCTCAGGTCACACTGCTTCCGAAACAGACCTAAACAGAATATTTAACTGGAGTAATTTGCAGTATATACAGATCACACTTTGCTGTGACTTTATTTGGAAGTGTGTATTATACTCACTTACAAAAATCCACACAACAGATTGCATGCCTCTGAGGCTAAGAATGCCGAAGAAATTAACCAATGGCAAATTAAAAGCCACTGAAGCATGAGATTTAAGTACAAATGACCCATATTATGTGACTGGTGAAAAGGGTCCCAACCAAAACAAAAACTACTGAAAAAGCCACTGAAGGATGAATTGACGGCAATAATGATCTATTTCTTATGCCAGGACACACTTATATACGGGAATGACATAATATCTTGACCTGTGCAAAATCTTTTCTTAAAACATAACAATGTAAATATATTAAAAACGGCTCAGGAGAAGAAAAAGTAACTATTTTGTCGAGTTGGGTTGAACTAAGTGCTGTTTGATATTGGTGTTGTCGCTGTGACTGTTGTTGTTGGTGGTATTATTGTGAGCATTTGTTGTTGCTGTGTTGTAGCAACTACCTGCAGGGGCTGGATCCCACTCAAACTACAACTTATACACTGTTCAGGTGCCTCTGCAGTTTTCTCTGACAACCAGCGGATATCTTTGCTTAAAACTCTTTCAACGTTACCATAGTCTACAAAACGTAACTCTATCTTGGGCTGGAAAAATAAAATAAAAAAGAAATAAAAACAAACAACTCCTTAAGTCTTTGCTGTAGTGTCATGCAAATAAGCACTGAATATATGGTCACATTAAGCTTGACGAAAGTGCAGTACCATATGAGGTACATAATTCATTTTTTGTCAATTAACAAATTTTAATTTTAAAATTAGTTTATCCCCAAAAAATCCCTAACCAATACTAATTAATTTTAGATTAGTTTGGTCTTGTGTTTCATGTGGAATAATACCCATTTGATGGTGTTTCGTATAACTGCAGAGAGTTTACCCCCTCCACATTTTCTCATTGAAACCATTATATTTTCTATCTAATATAGTGAATATTGCATGGTTTACGGCTAGAACACTTGATTTTCAAGTGCACAACAGTAAGACATGGTTTCATAAAATCTGGTGCCCCCAATTTTAAACTGAGTTACACTGTTACTGCCAACCATACGAGCATGAAGTGCAAGTAATAACGTGTTTTAAACTAAAAATTGAATTCACCGGTATTGATAACATTTTTAGATTTAAACTGTGAAGAAACTAATGAACCTATCCAACATTTATCTCAAAATGAGAGTGTGATTACAATATTTGCCTTAAACAACTATTAGCCACCTAATTCAGGAACATTTGCTTATTTTCAAAGTTGAACTTACGCAGCAGTTTTTATCATCAAAACATTTTAATATTTTCATATAGAAGAAAAGAGTGTTTAATTTATTGCAATGGTAACTTGCAGAGCTACTAGAACGTCAGTTGTCGACAAACTGTTGTTTGCCATTATAACATATGACCATTTAATAGTTCTTCCTACTTTTCCATCTTCTTATCCAAGTTCGGATGAAGAAGTCAATTTGCTCAAACAATCCAGTCAAGTGTTATCATTGGTATATTTAAAAACAAGTTTTGTTACAAATCATGAAACAAAATTATGTGGAATCCCTCGTTAACAATGCAGGTGAAACTTGAAAATCTCCTACTAATGCTGGTGTGTTTAGATAAAAGCATAAAAAATGAATAGCCTCTAAATTATGAATCTCGAAAGAGTTCCTGATCTAATTGTATTTAAAGGTTCCATGCACTTTAGAGATGCAAAATGTGAAATGTTTCAATACAATCTGAGTACTAAGTGTACTTTTCCAAAAACAGATACAAAGTTATTTATTTCAGCATATAACATAAAATTTAATTGTAAACCGAAGCACATTTTCTAAATACCTGACCATTACTTACATAGTTGTGGAACAATGTGGAAAGTAGCATCGGTTGTGCTTTTATACAGTAGTTGACATACCAAATCTAACTTTGATTGCAGTACTTGCAATTTTAATTTTAGTGTACATAAATTTGCCACTTTAGTGCAATCCCCTTCAGTAATAATCCAACACATGATAAGATCTCTTCGATATGAAACACACCAAAAATTAATTTTTTTTATGACGGTATAGTTTAGTTCTAGTGAGCTCAGGTCAGAGCCGCACACGTGTCCCTGCAGCCAAATAGTCCCTATTACAATATAATTGTGTGGATTGATTGTGTGACTCCATGTGCAATATTTATGATGGAGACTGGTAAATCGTACAATGGAATGATCGAGAAGGGTCTGTCCCGTTATCTGAAGACGCCTTTTACTCTTACTATGTGGTAAATATGGTGTAGAGTTACAGGCAACATGAGGCTTAAAATCATGATTTGACTAACTTAGGGTAGCGTAGGAAAAATAGTTCCCGGTATTTGGTGTTTGAGCTGTGGCTTGTATTTTATCGTATTTAAGCACCGACGCTACGTTGCGAAAATGTAATAAGGAGAAACCATGCAGTTTTGAGGTAGGCAGGCATTTGTGAAGTTGTGATGTAAAGGTGTAGTTGTGATATTGGTGGTCATATATTAATTAGGGGAAAATTATTATAGTTTGTTTCATTTGTTCACTAAAGAGACCTCTTGCATGAAACATATTAATGTACTGCCGTTCGCTTAGTGGAGAAGTCAGTTGTGAATTGAATGTTGCGTATTTGTGGACATTGATTGATTAGAGAAAAATTGACGACTGTTATCATCGGGGCCAGAAAGAAATCAACCTAGCAAGAAGGAAGAAGGACAGACAGAAGTAACAGAGAGAGAGAGAGAGAGAGAGAGAGAGAGAGAGAGAGAGAGAGAGAGAGAGAGAGAGAATAGAAAAAGGTACTGACTAAACGAGGAAAGAATGAGAAATATTTGATAATTTACCTCTTAGTCAAACAAAATTTATCTGATTGTTTAGTTTCACATCATTTATGCTTCAGCCAGTATGCACATTTATCATAAATCGAGAAACACCAAATACGAGTATGAGAACTTGTCTTTTCAGCGGCATGACTGGTACCATGTACAAGTACTTACAAAAGTTCTTTTTATTTCCTATTGGCTCAAGATTAACTTGTTGGATTTAACTCTACTGCGGTTAATTGGAGGAAAGAAATGGTATTATGTCTTGGTTACCATGTAGGCTGTTCACTATTATTCTTCTAATTACATCTGAATGAACTAAAATCTATTTTGATATTTCCAGTGTATTTCTTATTCAAATGTTCATGGCTCAGAGTTAAATAGGATATGAAATATACGAGCACTGATGAATTGCTAGAATCTCTTGCCCATCGTAAAAAACGTGCATAATATCTGAATGAAACCTTTTGTTCAGTTTTCTTGTGTTCCCGATCTAATTTGGCGAAATGTGTTATGAATGTTGGACTACCGATTAATGAACATGTATATAGCTTTAGTTTCTCAGCTATGCAATTATAATATAAAGCAACAGGAATATGAACATTAACCATGTATATGACTGAAGGAGGATATGTACGCCCTATTTCAAGGATCTAAAGACAATACAGTTGTAACTGAACTTGACAACATAAAAGACTTAGAGCAGTCTGCATTAAAACCACTTCCATTCTCATAAGAAATATATTACAGTCTGGCCATCCTCACCTTTAGATCTGGAACACTGTTTGTACACAATATGTACTTTCTTGTGTGTAAACTCGGTTCCACCTTATCCTGCATACACCGCACGCATCAATTATCTCACTGCAAGCATTATGTTTACCTCAGAATCCTTTATATCAATGATCTCTGCTCTTGTCCAACAGTTATCACCGCTGTACAGCCCAGCACAAAACTGTCCTTTCTTCAGCAGATGAAAGTTAGGGGAAGACTTTTTCTGAAGAGGAACAATGTCATAATGTTTTGCACGAATGTTCATAAAGTATGACATTTATATAGTGATGTATTATATGACGTGGCACAAGATTATTGTATGAATGGTATATTTTAAAGGAGACAATATTTACCTACGTACACCGCCCCCTTGATAACTCATGATTGATGGTGTCCTTAAACACGGACTGCACCAAAAGTGAAGGCATGTGGTAGCCGGGAAGATTCACACATTGCAATTAACAGTTGTAGGAAAGACGGGGGGTGGGGGTGCTAGCAACTTTTATTCGAGACTAAGAACTAAAACCTCCAAATTCATGTAATGGATTTTAATACGCTTATATATTAAATCAGAAGAAGTAAAATACAATCAATAAATCAATGATAATGTTTTCATCTGGATCAAGTTAGCATGCAGTGCTCACAAATTCCACTGTAAGTAAGCTTAGAGGTGCCTCCCTTTCAGATCAAAACATGTGTCTCCATCGTAACAAAAGCCAACAAACGTAAGCCTTATAGCTATAATTAAACTCCTAACCTTTCCCAGCTAAACCTATTAATTATTTTGCCCTGGTTAATTTCTAAAGACTTAAATTTTACTCCTTCTCGTCGATATTACACGGCAATGACCCAAAAAAAGTCTATGTCGTTTGACAATGAAAAACACATATACCAAAATGAAAGCGATGAGACACATATGCATTTACTAGAGCTTGCAAAAAACTGAAGGGAAACCACACTGAAAATCAGGTAGGTTAGCTTTTGACATAGAAATCTGTCGGTTAAAGATGACTATGGAAAAAGATCTTGCCAGCGTTGGAAAAGAGGCGGATGCCCTGCGATGTCTGCTATTTTACTTTTCGTCTCAAAGACGGAAACGATCAAAGTATCAAAAAATATTCTGGCATCATTTCTTGCTCACAGATGCTCTGAAGTTGACCACACAAAACTTCCATTCACTGGGTCCTCCTACTTTGTACGCTTCCACTGCGAGTCCATACTTTCCCGAAGCCTTGTCCGAGTTCATCTGGCGGATGACCATCTTGATTTCTTCAGCAGAACGAGTTACTCCTGATCGGTTTGTTGGGGGAATTTTAGAACTGTTCCTAGTCTTTGACCAGCAAATATCCATCTGCTGAGAGCAAAGTGGTGGATCCTGCTATTGAAGGGCCATAAACAATTTCCAATCAAAATTTAACACATTAATTTGATAAAATGGCATTTTCTTTGTAATATGTACAGACAGGCTACAATTATCCTAAGTTGATTCACTTGTTATTTACGAGTAAATATTAGCTCTCTCTATATATTTAAGTTTGAAAGTTAGGAACGCTTTCAAAATTCAGTGAACTTGTTATAAGCCTAGCTGTGAATATATATTATCTTCTACTCACAACAAAAATTGATTAATTTTGATTTCACTTAAAATTCAAAAGAATAGTTTCTTTTGATTTTTGTCTTAAGGTAATATATACATTTATCTTTAAATAGTGTTTAAAGGTTTGGCCATGTTTTTGAACTTTACTACCGAAATACAATAAATAGTTAATGGTATGAAATTCACATATATTTCATTTTCATTTAAATAATTCAATTGAATAGTTGGAAAACTGATTTTTCTTTTAATATTGGATGTGAACATTTATTAATTCTATATAATTTCTATATAATAATTTTCCTTTAATGCTGAATATTTTTTTAAAAAATCTTGTAATATATTACCTCTCCTTGTATAATGCATACATTAATATCTTATAGTGTTTGTGTTTGGCAATTATTGGTAACAGTGCCAATTATATTATGAATTTAAGCATTTTCCAATTATTATAAGAAACATTTGCAGATTTTGTTCTTATTAGTATCGATATTCAAACAGCATATCTTCTAATCTTTCTGTCTTATAATTTTTCACATATTCAGACCAAGCTTCGAATAGATCTTTTTCCTAACTGTGCTATCAATTCTATTTGAACTATGTCATGAAAGGAACTTACTTATATAATCAATTATTAAAATAAAACATTATTTGTTTTAAATATATGTAATTTTACATTGCAATTTGTCTTAGCCATTTTAATTTCAATGCTTTAAGAAACTATTTTAGTTTTATTATTTTGAGTCACCCCTGTTCATAATCCTGATTGATGACGTCCCTATTTATTTTTCAGATCATAGTTTAAAAAAATTGAAAATTTAAGTCTGAAGCTGGGTCAGAAGGTGGATGCAAAATTTGTATTTGAACCCGAATTCTTAGTCACGTCCAAGTATCAATTTTAAACGCTTTTGAGTTAATGTCCTTTAAATAAATAAAAATAAATGCTGAAGATTAGTCCCCAAGTCTGTTAAGATCTTTGCCTCCAGTCAAATTTAATATTTCTGCAACGTAAACTATTTGTTTTTGCAGCAGAGAGGGTGAACAGACCACTTGCCTAGAAAGGTAATTTTGCAAAAATAAAAGTTCCTACAAAGGCTGAAAAATACAAGGTCAATAACGTCAAAATGAAGTCTCTAACCAACCTATTGGGTTAGCTCATTTTTGTTACTCTATTTTTGACGCTTGTGTTTTCAAATTGTTATGCGTGTTTGTTTCTTCATCGCACACTCACTGTTGGTCGTCACCTTCTCTGCTGTTGTCTTTCAGCCAAACGTTTTATCGAGACCTATACGATACCTTGACGCTGGATCATGTACATGTATTGTGATAAATCCGTGTGGGTTAGTTTGTGCTTTTGAAAAGAAGTTTTTAAATTTAATTATGTTCGTATCTCCTGAACAGCAGTTCTGATTAATGTTTCGCTGAGTATGTCTATCGACTCCATTAAACACAACTAAAATATTGCAGTTATCTCTGATCACTTTAGGTATTTGTGCATATCGATGATTAACATACATAACATCAGTGTTTTTGTGTCTGCCTCTGGAAAATATCAGAGCTGGATTTGATTGTTTGTCCAGCAACACATCGTCATATACTACGAGATTATCAATAATTCCATCGAGGTCATCTACAGATGGGGCTTCATCAATATTGGTAATAAAATCAATATTATCATTACCGTCTTCATCCAGCAACTTTGCATTTTCATTAAAATCTTTAAGCACATCGTAGCATCTCTGATTATGTACAGATGGTGCTACTAAATATATTTGATCCTATTTGATCCATCTCATTATCAGATTAAGCAACAATTGCGATTTACCAGACCCACATGGACCTATACTAATTGATGTAATTGAATTTGGTAGTGCTGGATGATGTTTAACTGGTTCTTGCTTTCGTGTCGCTGAGAAATCGATGACATTCATGTTGTACAAATAAATAATAAATAATATGGATTTATACTGTATTCGATGCAAAGCACCCACCCCCACCAGTAGATTGGCAACAATAATGACAAAAAATAATAAAAGTTTACATACAGGCAAGGGTGTGAAATGTGGCAAAAAAATACAAATATATTTCGCCTAGATCGACAAACGCCAAGGGTGGTGACATCGCTGCTTCACTTGGACAATACCAGGGGCTCCGTGGGCTAAATACCCAGGAGAAAAATCTCTTCCTGGATATAATTATTGAGGTCCTGGAACACGACTCGATATTCGACTTGACGAACAAGATCAACAATGCCTGGAGAGCATCCAATAAATGCAATTGATCAAGCATGCATGTTCATAATGTTGCATATAAAAATAAAGATTTGCAACAACGACATATTGCAGATGTGAAGTTGATTCACTAATTAAATTCCATAAAAATAAATCTGTCCGAGAAAAAACTTGCTAGCTTCCTATTAAAATCTGCTAGGAAAGGTAAACTAGTGCTAGGAGCTGGTAACTAATCAACCAATTATTATTATACAATGGAATCTGTTATTATGGCCGAAGAGGATATTGGAGGGGTAGAGCAGAGATTATTAAACACGCTGATGCAGCGGGTGTTTCATGTTCTCACGTTCTGTTGCTGCGAATTGGTTAGCACGACAGGCAATATGGCAAATTTATCTACCACCACCAAAACATTTCAGTACGCACATTTCGATGTCAGCACTCCCAATGAATTTCATCAAACAGACATTTTGTTTTTCCCACATGATACTATTAAAATTGGTAGACGTCAATCGCACACATACAAACAAGCGTTAACTGTCGTTGACGTTGAGAGTAGATATAAGGAAGCAGAACCACTATCAACTAAAAGAGAAACTGAAGTTGCATCTTCTTTTGAACGAGTTTATCAACGTGGTGGTCTACGATGACCACAATTGCTACAGGTAGATCCTGGCAAGGAATTCCTTGGTGAAGTATCACCTCTGATAGAAAAAATTAACGTCAAATTCAGACGAGGACACACCGCAATTCATCGCGATCAGGCAATCGCTGAACGATTTAATCGAACATTTGCCTAGCGAACATTTGCTGAGCGGTTAATTGGATATCAATATGCAAAGGAAATTTCCACAGATACGAGATTTGGTGAATGGATTGCAGGACTACCAAGTGTGATAGCTGCGTTAAATAATGAAATTACTCGCGTAAATGCCATGAAGCCTACCAATGCAATCACAAAAAAACAACATAAAACCAATAAAAAAGACACGAATCCTTTCCAAAACAACCAGAATTAGGTAACGTAACTGTAAGATATTTATATGAACCTAGTGAACTTGAAGGGGGTAAAAGAGAGCAACTGATCCTATTTGGAGTGTAAACACAGATAAAATTTTCAGCGTGATAAGATCCACGGGTAGACCTGCAATCGACAGACTAGATTCAACTGATTCTCAGCGTGGATTTGGACATGAGCAATTACAAGTAATTACTGATGATATTCGGATACCACCGAGTTCACCTTTGTAAACTAGCTCCTCGACGTCGATTACAGTCAAGAGAGGTCAGGATCATATTTTCACGTGTGTGACAAAGACTACTATTAATTCTGTCTACGGTAAAAGGTCTTTGATTATTATTCGAATATTTCAACAACATTACTGTGTTACAGCTTGCACAATGATTATTCTGTCGTTGTTTCAGTGTCATGATAAATTTAGCATCGAGATAAAAGTCGCGTTTATTTATTTGTTTTTGTCACATTGTTTATAACCGGATCATTTTTCTTGACAACTTCGTTGTTAACTACATTATCGCCATTGCTATTATTTTCTGTGAAGTTTATGATAACCCTCCGCAGCTGAGATATTCTTCTGACTCTAGATACTGCGAGATAAAGTAAATTTGACCATTCGATCCGATCATCAATAATCCAAATATTTGTGTCAGAAATAGTTAATCCCTGTGACGAATGAATCGTTATAGCCTATCCTAGTGTCCATGGAGTTTTGTCCTTCGTTAACGCGCTCTCAACAGCACTGACATAACTAAAGCAATGCTATTTAGTACAATTTTTTTTTTTTTTTCGGACACCTCCAGTGCCTTGTCCTCTAATTTTAACATCGATTTTCTGTCGTCGCGCATCTGCTGGGTGATAACACAATGGTACAGGTAAATTTGAAACCTTTTCTTTATGTAACAGAAATAATTGTTGTTGAAGTGTATCGCGAACTATCTTTCTACTTGCAACTATCAAATCAGTAGGCCTCCACAAGTTCCAAAAATAATTCATATAAATTTCTGAAATTACTTCACTCATTATCTCACATTGAAAGTTATCTGGCTGCAGACTGATTAATCTCTTAAACTTTTTCAGTGGTTCTTCAACAGCTCTATGATCATCAGTTATTTCTTTTTAATAAACCTCAAACGTTTCTAACGATTCATGTCGAGACGATCCAACAATAGGTGGTGGTTGACCGTGATCACCACACATGATAACAGCAGTATTCTTTGTCAATAACCAATCAAGAAACATTTTTAATATTTCCAACGATACCATACATATTTCATCACAGATAATAATTTTAGGAATGCTTTTTACACCCATTCTTTCAGAAGTCCATTCGTCTCCGCACCATCTGAACGAAAACTATGATAAATGCAAGATTTAACCCCAAGTTCTTTCATTTCTCTGGTGAGACTTTGTGTATTCGTTAAAACAATCATATCAAAATTACGAAATAATTCAATCGCACTCGTTGTTTTACCAGAACCACCACATCCATTAAGATAAATTGTTTTATGTCTGGCCACATGATCATACACCGATGGTGCAGATGATAATTGTGATGTCTGATTATTCTTGTAATATATCCCTTTAATTTCAACGTCTGCAGATTTAGAGTAGCTAAATATATTTTCTCGTTTTATTCTCCATTCGGCCATGATGCATCTGTTCCAATCTTTAACAAGTCCGTATATTTTTTATTTATATAAATGAATCTGTTGCGATTCTAACTGCAGAATGAGAAAAATTGTTTATCATCGATAATAAATGTATCGAAACATATGCTAACAGCGAAGATCTTATATGAGTAACCTGCGGTGACTCGCCATCAATACAGTTCACAATTGTACCTAATTTAGTTCCGTCCGACAAACGAGCATTACTCCGTCTTATAAACGTGTTTTTCTCCGTTGTATCAGCAATTATAAAATCTAGTTCAGCATCGTCGATGATTAATCTTGTACAATGTCGTTCATGATTACATGATCCTCCTTGTGTAAATTTACCGATTATCTTTCTGCCGAGATTCTTTGTAACTTTATTTCCATAATCAGTCAGATCAGGAATTTTATCATGAGAATATTTCTTTTGTTGTAGTAACCAAACTTGTTTCTGCGGACGATACGATATAATTGCTTCATTTCCGACCAACGATATTAATACTTTTACATCAAGCATATACAGCAATAAAACCACAGGAGACCAATATTTTTTCTTCTGATAAATGTCTTCGAAACCATGCATAAACACTTGGATGAAGGGTTTTCGGTACAAACTCGAATGACTCTATACAGGCGAATCCAGTTAAATCAAAATCTGGTAATGGTCCATTTATCGCAACTCTGATCATTTCATGTGCTGAATGTCCAAATCTCTTGAAATACCCAGAACACACCGTATCCAAGAAAACTTCCAGAATAACATGCAACCATATCAACTGAAATAACATCCTTATAATCGGATTTAGTATTCCACAATCCGCCCTGTCCGTATTCGACACAACTGCTTTAGACATCAACAAGAAATTCCAATCTTATCCGTGAGCATGAATTTGTCTCCTGAGCAAAGTGACCAGCAACTGACGGAACGGTAAAACAGTTACTGAGTAATTGTTCAGCATTGTCATTATATTTCAACGCAAGATTTTTCATTTCTTCCTGGAGAGATTCTGCACGATACACATCTCCATTTGTCCGTACAAAGTGATCATAGTTTGCATCATCGGAACTTTGAAACAGCCAAATGGGTACCGAATCACTTTTACTGATATTTCTGATAAAATCAAACATATAATCATTATACAATTTAACTGTTCTGTCTCGTGGAAATATTGTTACGGCCGACGTCCATGCGTGTGCGTTATGATCAATAACTTCTATCGGAGCTCCTCTTGATTCATATTTCGACTTATACAAACCCTCTCCGGCTAACGTCGTCACTGTTATTGGCAATTTCAATGTTTTTCCAAGCTCAGCATCGTCGCTGATAGACACTTCGGTATCTTTAACTGTTTCCGCCCACTAATGTATTTTTTTTTTTTACGTCTTAGATCCGTTAAACCGTTTCCATGTATCGCGTTTGTGAAGTGTTCTGTAACTCGCTCAGATAAACAATTTAGCCTTGACAGTGTGTTCGGTTTGAGAACATCAACGTTAGGTTTATCATTAGCGGATACACAGGGTAAACAACTGCAGTCACAGCTTTTGGAAGTTTGTCAAGATCAAATCTGGCTTAAGAAGGCTTAATTACAGATAATGTTTCAAACTCCTATATATTATAATTATGGCAAATATATATTTAAATTGAAGTATAAGTATATATAT